>JASSUY010034225.1:0-91184 GCA_032466535.1 Forpus xanthops
ATTTCCCCAGGACTGGGGAAGAAAGAGGTGGGGGGGGGTGCACAGAACTGTTTGAGGGGCCTCAAACTACGACAGTGGTGTTTTACAATCAGAGGCGTTCTCCCTTCAACTGCTCCAAAGATGGGGAAGGGCAGGAAGGAGATGGCTCACAGTTGGCAGCCCTGCTCTCCACATGGCAGTGGGTGTTGAGAGAGAAAAGCTGTGTGCGGATGAAGGGAGGGGGAGTCTGTTTGCACACTGTTGTGCTGGCAAATGTAACACTGGGGGGCTGAAGAAGGTGGGAAGCAGGGAGGTGTGGGAGCTGGTTAGGTCTTGCTGCTGTTCCCCATTCCTTTGTGCTTCACCTTACCTGGCTTTTGCCGTGGGCATGGTGAATACCTGGCACAGAGGTTTTCCTCCCACCCATAGAGATCCAAGGGAGGAAAGGTGGATAAAGGCAGACCTGAGGCTCACATCTGCACTGATTGCTGACTCTCATTGCTGCCTGTGGCCTTCAGCCTCCAGGGTTTTCAAGCTGTCACTTGTCATGTGGCAGAAATCATGCGTGTCCTTAAGGAAAATTCAAACACTGGTTTTGAGTGACCCTCGTCTGGCCCTGCTTTGGAATGCAAGGATATGCATCTGAGTGCACAACCGAGCTCCATCAGTAGGAGCTGCATTACCCAAAATAGCTCCTGTCAAATCAGATGGGCAGTCAGAGCGGAAGCAATCAGTACATTGATCCAGTGGCAGAGCTCTATGCTTTGTGCCATGGGACAGATCTGCAGATGCAAAGAGACTGCTCTGTCATTGCTGCAGGCTGCAGCCAAACTGCTGTGCCTTGTGCTCAGGTAGGTCCTGAAGATTGAACACTGATATTGGCTTTCTAGAAGGCCCTCTAAGCATGGAGACAGTGTAAGAAATAGCTTTCCCTAAACTTGGTCATGCTGTCATGGGCAGCAGTGGTGAGAAGGATGCTCTTGTGGGTACCCAGGGGATGTAGCATCCAATGTGCTGTTCAAGTCAGGGATTCCTGCTCCTCGAAGAGCCTCATGCTCCCAGAGCTGTCCTTCAGCCTTGTTTTCCATCTTTCTGACATAGAGAGAGCCCAAAGCCTTTTGCCACTGGGACTTTCTCCCCGTGTTTTGTGTCCTTAACTTGACAGGAGGTTGGGAATCACTGTGGGGCCGGAGCAGGGCTGGTGTCTCGGCTGGTAGCCTGTGCCATGGGAGGCTTTGGTGGGTTCCTCTCTGCCCGGGCTGACATCAGACCCCATTCATCATCATTAGTGCTGAGATGAGCCTTGTCAGAACCTGCAGCGAGGAGGCAGCCACCTCCTCTGGACTGTGTCAATCCCTGCAGTTTGCTTCTTAAGGCTGCTTAATTGTTGTTCCTCTTTTGGAGTCCGGCATGGCCTCTGGGTTTAGCATCCTTTAGAGCGGCAGCATGAGCCTGATCCTATGGTTAATGCCAGGTGTGGTGGTGGCACCTCATGCTTTTATCTCAAACCAGCAGCCCACTGGGGCTTCCTCTTACCTATTGAGAGTTTGAGCTTGTTTAAGCAGTGTCTTGTTAAGGAAGTGTCTATCTCTACTCTCAAAATGCTCTGGGTCTTTTTCTAAGCCTATTTCACACTGACATTTATAGCTGCAACTGTGCTGGAAGGAGGAAAATCAAACAGCGTTTGCCCCTTCTTCCCCTCATCCTTTTTTTCCTGTTCTCTTTCCCCCCAGGGCTCAGCTGTGGACAGAATGCAGAAGCACAAAGCAAAATCCATCCCTTCCTCAATGCATTGTTGAGTCTATAAAATGCCAACTCCTACCCATGCTCAGGTGGGGAGGGCTGGAGAGCAGTCAAGTTGGCGGAGCTCCTCTGTATCTAAGATACACTGACCTCAGTGAATCACAAGAAGTTTGGTTAACATCAGGAAGGAAGGTAGAAGCATGAAATGGATGGCATTCAGGCAGGGAATACATTGCCTGCCATTCCCAGATCAAAGCTTATGGCTGTCAGAAATCGGCTCTTAACTTGCATGACTTCTGAGCCTGCAGAGAGAGTGAGTGAGTCTTTAACAAAGCACAGCTAAAGCCACAAGGAGCCAGGTCCCTGGAGCAGGGAACAGAAGGAACGTGTGCATGTGCACAGGTTAGAACAGGCTGTATGCCCTGATGCTGGAATAAGTCCTGAAGGGGACTAAAGATGACCAAGCAGGGAATGAGCATAAGGAAATCAGCTCTGATGGCATGGGAGGACCCTCTGGAAGCAAGAGAAGGGACCTGGGCATATAACCTGTGTGCTTAGGGAAGGCAGACCTTCTGTGCTGTTTCTGCATCGTAGGCAAAGGGATTGGGATGGTGTTGTATTATAGTTTGCATAGAGAAGAACAGCTGTCAAGATGCTGCTGCCTGCGTGGCCTGGAAGGGTCCCAAAGGACAGTAGTAGGGGAATAACTGGAGTGCAGAAGGTTCCCTGAGCACATCCCACCTCTGAGAAAGCAGGGTATGGTGGTTTAGCTGGGTAGACCTGGGGGCCACACTGCTCCTTTCAGTAGCACCTTTGTATTGGCCTCTGGATGGCAATGGAAACGTCCTTGGAGCTTTTGCATGGCACAATCTTAATGTGGCATATTTAGCATCCATTTAATCTATGATTTTGCTGGTAGAACTGTATTCTGTTTGGAGAACTGGGGGAAGAAACCTGTTAGAACAAGCTGCTTCTTCACAAGGGGCTTTCCTAGGATTGCTCCTCCCAGGACAATAGTATCTGCAAACCCTTTCAAGTATAGACAAGAGCGGGTTTGGATACTTTAGGCTCTCTTGGTGGACAAAATCCCTCATGTACCATGTTCCACAGGTGAACCGATCCCATTTTAGTAACCTGCTGCTGTTTACACAAGGCTCAACTGCTCACACACCGCGTTATGATTATTGGTGCCTTTTTGAAACCCTATGGGTAAATGTCTGGCTAGGCAGAAATTCTCCTTAGGTCATAATTCATTCCAGCCTGAGCCTCCTAGGAATCTGTAATAGCTTCTTGGAAACAATTGCAGAGATCTGGCACTGAGCTTGCCCAATAAAGCAGTCCTGTATGGTCTGTGAAATATCACCGTCCCTATGACCCCCTCATCATAGGGAAGGCTTGCAGAAGACCTTTCTTCTCCTCTCCCTTGCCTTCACCCTGCAGGCTCCAGCAGTGCTGCTCTTCCCTTTTGCAGCTCTAGCCTTTCACCAGCCCTGCCTCCCTTGCTTGCCTTTGAGTCTGGTGGGAGCAGAGGTGGGAAAGCAAAGCTCTGCTGGGAGCTGATCCATCCTCTTGAGTGAAGTAATGCAAGAGCAGTAGGGTCAGAGAGCATGGTAAGAGTGACGCACCCGAATGTGCCTTTGTGTGGTGCATGGATCCAGGGAGATAAGCCCCTTATTTTCTTGGGTCTTTGGGTCTGATGGTGCATTGGCTTTTGCACAAACCTTATGAAACTTGGGGACAAGAAGTGCAGATAGTTTTTCTTTTCCTCCCCTTTTTCCCCTTGTATAACCACCATCCTGCAAAGCAGGCAAACACATGTCGAAGAGAAGGGAGAAGGTTAAATTTCGACCAAAAGCAATTACAGACATTAAAAGAGCTACAGTAATAAAAATAATGTTTTAAATTCAAAGGCCTTATCTATATTATGAGGGTTTTAACATTGGAAGAAATTCTATTTTTTTTCCCCTAATCTCATTTGCTTCGCAAGTCATTCTGGAAAATTTTATGCCAGTCCTCTGAATTTTTTGGAGGCTCATCTGCAATTGTGGAAGTCTGGGGCTGGCAGGCTTGTGAACTCAGGCTATGGGGGTAATGATGCTGCTTTGCTATGCTTTCCTAACTATGGTGTTTGCGAGTAACACTCTTGGCTGGAAGGGGGCAACTGTGTTCGACAAGGGGTTTGGAAGGGGGAGTTTGTGCCTTCCTTAGATTGGTACACTAGTAGTTGACTCAATGGCTTCTGTTTTGCCGGGTCTTAACACGTTCAACTAATTGAAATGGCAATCAGGCTGTGAGCGCTGGGAGCAGGGGTTACCATTCTGTTTGCTTTAAGCACAGCGGGTTCCTTACTGGTTGTTTGGTGCTTTTCCAACTTTCAAGTGTAAAATCACCCTTGTGAGGAAAGGCAAAATGCGGAGAACGGTCTGGAACACAAGGTGAGTTAAACTTCAGAGTGTGTTTGATCAGGACTTATGTGAAACCCACTTGGGGAGATGGATGTGGGAGCACACTGAACTAGTGGGCATCACCAACAGCACACTGTTTCCATGGAGCCTTGGGTTTGCCCTACAGCAAATTCAGCCCCACAAGGATGGGACATCCATCCTTGAGGAGCCGGTGTCGTGTGTGACCCTGGCATGGCTCTACTGCTTTCCCAGGCTCAGGATCCTGATCCTCTTTGCTCTCCTTTCTCTCCAGAAAGCTGATCTGGCCGTGGCAGGGCTGACCATAACCGCAGAGCGGGAGAAGGTGATTGATTTCTCGAAGCCATTCATGACTTTGGGAATTAGCATTCTCTACCGAGTTCATATGGTAAGAGGTTTATTTTATATCCATTTATGCGCTTCCGTTATTTGCATGGGAGTGTGCCGAGATACAGAAGAAAAATGAATGACTCATAAAAAATGCTTTGGTTTCTTAATTAAGAGCAAATGTGCTTGACCTTTATTTCCTTCTTTCCTCTGTCTTTCTGCCTTGTGTCGGCTTGGTGGAGTCAATTCCTGTTGTTCAAACCCCCATCCCTTCTGGCTCTGCTTCCTCATCCTCCCATATAACACTTCCTGGGTGCTCATGAGCAAAGCCCTGGTCCCAAATGTCCTAACCTCAGCCGTGCTCCCAGCTCCTGTGGTGTGCAGCCTTGCTGCCTTCTCTCATCTAGGAATAAGATCAGTCAAGGAAGATATCCAGGGCTGCTTTCTCAGCTGTGACCTCCTGTAGATGCTGTACGCACAGACTGGTGCTCTGCTTGCTTAATCAGAAGCAGGAAAAGGGAAAAAGGCACTGCCCTGGAGAAGGCACACAGCACTCTGCCATGTGCAGTTAGCTCCTTGCCCTGCATGGGCTCTGTTGCTCTGCTCTCAACCCTTCTTATTTGCCTCCTCTGAGTTGTTCATGCTGAAGATCAGTAGGTCCTGCAGCTCAGGGAAGGCTCCTTACAATTAGGATGCTCCCTGCTTTGCACGGGTGCTCTCAGGCTCCCTTGCTTCTGACCAAGAAGGAGTGAGAAGGGAGCTTGCTGTTGTTAAGCAACTGGCTCTGGTTGTTGCTCTGTTGCATTCAGTAGTCTCTTGCTATCCAGTGGCAGCAGTGGTGCTGTTAGCTGCTGCCACCCGAAAGGCAGGTCAAGCATTACACAGTGGCTGTGGCTCAGAGCGCAGCAAGCACATGCATGATCTTGTGTCCTGTCTTCTCTTAGGCAACACTTGTCGTCAGTTCTCATAGATTTTCTTGCACTCCTGTTTTCTGTTTGTTCTAGCTTCTTCCTCAAGCTCAGGAGAGGACAGATTTCCCCTATGTGGGCCACACAAAGCCCCTGGTTCCCTGGTATCACAGGAGGTGAGCTAAGGCAGCCAGGTCCTTTGCAACAGGATGCCTTATTATTCCCAATCCGCAGTCTGGCAGTGTGCTCTGTACAGTGCTGAGTGTGACGCGAAATAGAGTCTTGGTTTCCCATCAGCTCAATAATAGCAGCCAAAAGGGTAAAGCAATTAAAGCTGCCTCTCCCAGCCACCCCCTCCATTCGGAAGTTAAGGATGCAATGTTGGGTATAGGCATAAACAAACTTGTGCATTCATGTCTGCACCGAGGGGCTGCTGCCAGGAATAAACACGTAATTAAAAGCTGGTTCAAATTGTGTTTCCTCTGGTACATGCAGAATTTAGGATCAATGATTGAATAGAACAAAAAGGGTCAAAGTCTTCAGCCTCCTGGGAATCAAATGTAACTGTCCCTTCCCTGCTGCACTTGCCTTTTCACGCCATAAGCTTCCCTGTGGATGCAGGAAGTCTCTTGGCTGGATTATACTTGAGTTTCTTGCTTTTTCATACATTGGTAAAGTTTGGGGATTGAGTACCCCGTGTGCTTTACACCATAACCTTCAGCACGTCCCTGAACAGCATGAGGTTGATGTTACCCCCTCCAGAGGAAATACAGGAGTGTTGGCACAGGGTTTGCATGTGATCTGCTCTACAAGTGCAAAGCATTTGCTGCTGCCTCTCTGCAAACCCAATACAAATGTGTCTGATGCGTGTTAAGTTCCTCAGGGCAGGGACCATCTGCTGCTCAAACTGGTGCCACAGTAATGCATCACAGCCATGTTCCATCTTGCCCTTCAGGTGTTCACCAAACCGAACAGGGTCAATAATTACTCTTAAGAAGTGTAAGCAAATAGTTCCCTGCTGTTGGTCAGGACTTGGTCTTCAGCTGCATGATGAAGGATCCAGTTAGGACATGGAGTATGGTTGCTGCCTGGTGACCCAGGCAGGCTTCTAAAGGGGATGCAGGCCATCTCCCAGGTCACATCACCCCAAATGAGTCCTTTACTGCATCAAGGCCATGAGGAGTGATGGCAGGGGCATCAGGGACATCTGCCCTTCTCTCTCCAGCTCTTTACTCGGGTCTTGATCCAGACCTTTCCTTCTTTGCTTGAGGAAGAGTGTCTGAGAGCTGTGTGGCTATTAACTTGGGAAACTGATCTTTGTTTAACAAGGAGAGGCAAGATAGCCAATTGCTCTGGTTTTCCTTTAAGGATGTGGTTTGGAGAGCAGTGCAAGACAGCTCCATCTGCTCCTATCTCTTCCTTTCCCTTCCCCAACCCAACAAACATCTCTTCAATGTCTAAAATTGCCACTGACAGACGTTAATCACAGCACAGCTCAAGTGTAGCCTAATGAATAACCACAAATACATCTCTTGTCTCCACACCCTGGTCTCCTCCCAGTGTGATGACATTTACTTTCATTTCTGTCTTACTCCAGTGGTAAGTGATTTGTCCCCCCTTTCTCCTCCTCAGCCACCGGGGTGCCTGTGTCTCTTTTCACACATAACCAAATATGTCAGCTTTAAATGGGGCTGTCATTTTTCTCAATTTCACTTGTGATATAATCAAGTATGGATTTCGAACACTGGGACTCTAATGGGCTTTCTCACTTGCAGGCTGCTCAAAGAAAAGGTTTGCTTGCTTTTATGATGTCCCCATTCCAACCAGCTGGTGTGGGACCTATGGAAAGCAGGAGATAGATGAGTCCTAAGCAGTTACTCTGCTTGGCAGAGGGCTAAAATCAGGCGCCCATTTCTGCACAGAGGGATGTGAAAGTCAGGTTTATTTACAGCATACACATGCTTTTACTCACATACCTGCCTCTTTGGCAGGGAACAAGGGACTGCCTTGCACATGATGCTGGCTTGTCAGCCCCTTAAAGTCCTTATGAAAAACATTAGGTTTGGTGGGTACACTGGAATAGGTGACTGTAGGCCAAATGAACCGATGCTTAAAGTGTTTCTACTTGATTGCTGCAGAAGGCACAAAATGGGAAGGCCTGGATGAATAGCTCCTTCAGTTAAGCCAGAGGAAGCATGATAGCCAAGGCAGAGGAGATGAGCGCCTCTCCTAACAACCCACACTGCTCTGCCAACAAGCTTCTGCCTCACTGAAGCAAGGATGGGAGCAACTGCTGGCCCCAGGCATGCCCTGGGCCTTGGTACACATTGGCCTGTTGGTTGTGAACCATCTGGCAGGCAGGGAGCCCGTAAAGTCTGTTAGAGGCCTGAAGAGAAACAAACCCAGGTCCATGCCGTATAGCTCCATCCTCCTCCTCTTCCTGGATGTTCTGCAAGTTCAGGCTCTTCGGTCACCTGTATCTGCCAGAAAACTGGTTCTCTCTGGCTGAAAATGAAGCTTTCCAGTGACTGAGGGTGGTAAATAAATCTCTGCTGCTTTCATCTGAGGATTTGCAGGAGGCCTTCATCAATTATTGGACGTTGTGAATATTTCTATTCCAAGAAAAATAGCTCTTCCGATTAACAAAGCTGTATTGGGACCAGCTAAAAATATCTGACAGACTCCAGATATTGTCATTCCCATCTTCAAAACAGACAGATAAGAGAGAGTTTGTGCCCTCTGTGGGAGCAGAATATCTTTATTCTTATCCACGACTGTGAATGAAAAGAATATGTAGCAGCAGCCTGAAAATGACTGTAGCTGAAGAGAACCGGAGCTACTACTACTGTACAGTTACAGGAGAAAGTCATTGCCAAGCCTGAGAATTAAAGCTTCCAACACAATTTCCTTAATGAGCGTGATTTATTGACAAACTGCCCCAGAAACATAGAGAAGACATCGAGGCCTTAATTACAGAAATGAACTTTGTTGCAGGAGCATCTCACAGGGGAGTCTCAGCCAAGGCATTGCCAGTGCCTGGGAGTTTGCTGCCAGCTCTGGGATGCTGGGGAGGGATAAGCCACCTGTAATCATCTTCTGCTCAAGAAGCTTCAGTTTGCCTGGTTGAGGGCAGATGGTGCCCTTGACACCTTGCAGGTTCCCATTGCCTTATTCTATTCTTGAGGGTGTAAACAGCTATGGAAGAGGCAGCTCAGCCTTAACTCATCTATTTGCTAAAAGACTTGATAAGGCAGACTCTGGAAAAACACTAACATAGATCCCAAACTCGTCCTTAAGGATACAGGGATAGGATGCTATGGTATGGTCTTTACTGTAGAAGCTTTTTGATGTTACAGTCCCAGCTGGTGGCTGCAGCTGAGAATATCACTTTATCCTCAATATTTTTTTAGTAAGGGAAGATTTTTGGGCAACAACTGTTGCCTTTTTTAGCACCAACTTGGTCTTTAGAAGAACTACTGGGGCCTTGTGAAATTTAGGTTTTGCATATGATTAGGAACACTTCAGGAGTAACACTGTGTTTTAGTAGGAATGGGATTTAAAGTGCTGGTCTATGGGGAGTCTGGGGAAGGAGAAAAGGGCCAAGATGGGATAAAAGGCTGTTTCCACTTTGATTTTACAGTAAAAGCCTTTGCTAGAGCTTTGACTCATAGGCAGCTCCATGGTTAAAGGTGTTTGGGGAAACTATAGAGCTTGAGGTTCTGGACTGACTCTGCGGCTTGGGGCAGAAGATAGAGGCTCCTGTGAATTAAGGGCTCATCATTTCCCAAGGTTAATGCAAGCCTTTAGCCCTATTCTGTGATTTACATGCCGTTGCTGGGATATTTAGGCTTATGCTGGAATTCATATGATGTTTCTTTCCGAGGAGATGGTAAGGGAAGAAGATGCTTGAGGTACATGAGCATTGCCCGGGTATTTGCAATGTTCAGGGTGGGAGAGCCATGCCAGGGGTGCACAATGACACAAAGCACTTTGTGCTCCTCAAAGATGATGTGAATTGCCTTGCACTGACAGCAAAAGAGCACTGCTCTAAACCTGCGGCTCCATTTACGTCTCCCCTTGTCCCCTGTGGTGGTGTTGAGTGTGCTTGGAGGCAAGTGCTGCTCTTTCCACCCTGCAGGAGGCTGTGTTGAATGTGCCGAGCTGGTGGTGATGGGAGAAGCACACTCACCAGCATGGGAAGCGTTCAGCTGTTAAGAAATTAATCCTGCTTTTGCCCGAATTCTGCTGTATTTGATGAGATTTCAGCAGTGGCAGGCAGTGTCCTCATCCAAATTTGAGGTGCTGTGAGAGAAGATCAGCTTGCTTTTTCTGGCACTGAAGCCTTACTTTTCAAGGAAAGGTGGTTTGCTGAGAACAAGCAGGAAACTGACGCATCCCAGGGATAAAAATACCGCATTCCCTGAGATAAAAGTAATAATTTTATTGAGTTTTGTAGCGAAGAAACATTCGGAGGCCCAAAAAAGAGAACCAGAAATATTGCAAGCGCTTCTTTTTATGTGCTTTTTCCGGCCCAAAAATATTTTCTCCCCACTCTGCTTCGTGCAAAGGTTCCCTCCCACCTCCAAGCCCAGTCATGCTCTCCCAGGGGAGGGAGCGCAGCCTGTTTGAGCTCTGGATGTGGTCCAGCACATCCAGCGGGACCATGAGGAAGGCAAAGCGCTATGGTTGTCCTGATACATCTGTCAGTTCACCTGGAGGGATAAAAGTGGTTGAGATGGTGCAAAAAAATTAGCCTCAGGAGATGAATTCGCCAGGGTGATGCTGCAGAACTTGTTTGGTGCATCCATTGTGACCTCTCTGTGTTTGCAAAGCCCTGTTTATTTCCCTTCTGTTGCTCCCATCCGTGGTCAGCATTGGGGCAGGTGTGTTTCTTCCTGTGGTTTTCAGAATGCGCTATGGGATCTGTAGTAATACAATACAAACTCCTTTCTGTTTCCCTTCCAGGGCCGCAAACCCGGCTATTTCTCATTCCTGGATCCCTTTTCCCCTGGCGTCTGGCTCTTCATGCTGCTCGCCTACCTGGCCGTCAGCTGTGTCCTGTTCTTGGTTGCTCGGTAATGCGCCTGGTGATGCCTTTTCCTTCCTCGCGGTGCCATCTAGCGTCATACTCCCAGACCTGGGGGGTGGAGGGGGTTATCATGGTGAAGGGGACATGAGGACATCCCTCAGGCCACCGGGATGGCTGCTGGTGTGGCTGTGACAGGAGCATCATGCCATGGTTTAGGAGTGTTCTTGGCCACAGCAGTGCATGCCAGTGCTGAGAGCTATATGGGAAGGGTGGGAGGAGGTTTGGGAGCGAGGCTGATGCTGTGCAAACAGTGCTGTTCCCTGTAGGTGCTAGATCCGTGACAGCTAAACCAACTACTTGCCTTGAAGAGGGAAGGTGGAGGCTGGCAGGTAGGGGCAAACGCAGTCGGAGATACTAGTGTGGATTCCAGTAGTGATGCTGGTTCCTGTGGCCCTGTAAAACCCTGTGCGTACAGAAAAAGGAAGTTCATTAATATCTTTCAGCAGCCTCTTGGTTGATGTGCAGAGCCTCGCTTGACAGCTCTCAGTTCCACTTCTCTATGACTAATTTAAATCGGCCTTAAAATAAATCACTGAGCGCTTGTCTGCAGCGTGTCTCCCATCAGGGCCCAGGGTCTGCACTCCGTTGCTTTTTTCCCTGTCCTCCTAACAAACTGCGTAGGGTTGGTGGCGTAGATGGGTGATCCTTTTTCAGGCAGAATTGAACTGTGTCCTGGCTATATGCGTACCAGAGACGTGCTCAGGACTTGACAGCTCTTTCGGGACGCTGTTAATACCCAATTCTCATTACAGAAATTGGAACTGTGCTGTCACACAGTCCCTTAGCGTGGCTAAAGTTGTCATCTTGACAAGGCTTTAATGGTTTCTTCGAATGCCATTACAGCCCCAGAAACATAGTTTTGAAGGAACCATTGAATAATGCAGTCCAGCACTCTCTGCAGACTGAGATTTGGTGCCTCTTAACCCCCTCCCTTTGGTTTAAACGCGATCCTCCAGGAAGGTGCTTTTACCCAACTGCCTGCTGGAGGTGGAGGTTTGGACACTGCTCTCTGCCTTGCTCAGCAGTAAGGAGCTTGTGACCATGCGAATCGCAGACTCTCCTAGAGCAGTGGTTTTTATTGCCATCCACAGAAAGTCTTGAAGAAACAACCTGGCCTCACAGCGAGGTAGGAGATGCAGGAATGAAACTAAACATCACGTTTGGTTAAATGGTGTGTCAGCTGGTAGAGCCCTGCAGCTGTACTGGCAGGATCCCCAAACTGACCCTCCCAGGCACAAGCTTTGTTAACCATTAGCAATATAATAAAACGCAGCAAAGGAATTAGAAGTCTTTCCTAGCAACCGGGGAGCTGAGGATTGGAAACAGCACAAAAAGAGAGCTAAGCTGCCATCACTTCAGTGACAGGCTGTCAGTTATTTCAGATTGCCACCTCTGTCCTGTCCCTGTGAGTATGGAAAGCATGTGATGCTTTGGAACACCAGCACTTGGCTTCAAACTGGGACCTGGACCTCGCTTGGGGCAATCAGACCTTCTCAGAGCAATCATCTGCACCAATACAGTTCTGTATCTTGATGGTGTCATGCATTCAGGTCTCACGCTTCCCTTTTGAACTTCCCATTGATGCTCATTCTGCATCTGGGAGCACAGCCAAAGATGTTTGATTTCAATACCACAACAAGTCTATGCACACCTGGAATGATGGTTGTGGATGTCTGAGCTGTGCATTTGCACACAGGGCTCCAGCCTCCCCACAGCCAGTGCCCGGGTTTTCAGCAGAGCCTTTAGGAACTCTTGCACATCTTAACGAGAAAGCCTCTGGCTTCTGAATCTTAAAGCAAGCATTTCACACAGCTCTGAGCCCTTGGCATCAGTTGACAGCAAAGAGTTTCCTCCTCAGAAATATCTGCCTCCAGGAGAGTTTGGGTTTTTCACAGCTCTTCTTCCTTGTTTTTGCTTCTTTTCTCCAAAGTGCCCCATTTCCCAGGGAGTTGCCCATTTCTTGTCATTTCAGATTGACACCGTACGAGTGGTACAGCCCCCATCCCTGCTCACAAGGTAGATGCAATCTTCTCGTGAATCAGTACTCTCTCGGCAACAGCTTATGGTTTCCGGTGGGGGGATTCATGCAGCAAGGCTCCACCATCGCCCCCCAAGCGTTATCCACGCGCTGTGTCAGTGGAGTATGGTAAGATCAACCCTCCTCTTAAGGAAGGTTTCTCTGTGTGGGTCTTCTGTGGGCAGAAGCAGGTGGAGGGTGGGGAATGGGGTCAATCCATGGGGAATCTCAGGTCACCACCTTTGCTTCTGCTTTCCCTAGGTGGGCGTTCACTTTGATCATCATCTCCTCCTACACAGCCAATCTGGCAGCCTTCCTCACCGTGCAGAGGATGGATGTCCCCATTGAATCCGTGGATGACCTGGCTGACCAGACAGCCATCGAGTACGGCACCATTCACGGCGGCTCCAGCATGACCTTCTTCCAAGTAAACCCCATTCATTTGCTAACTGGGGCAGGGTGTGCACAGGACACCCTTTAACCAGATTTAAATGTCCCCCACCATCTCATTCCCTCTTCTGGCACAGGAGGGACCTCTGGAGAGACCCCTGGCCACAGTGGGTAATAATGGGATAATGGTGGGGGATGCGCGGCAGAGGATGGGGAATGCAGGATGTTGTAACGCAGCATCCTGGTGTGCCCTTGGGATGCTGATTGGGATCAGGACCTCTGCTGGGGCCTGGACATGGTGCTCGGACTTAGAAAACAACTTAACATTGGGAGTGTCACCAAGTGGGTGCGAGAGCCATAGACACCCCTATGTCACAGTATGGTATAACGGGGTCTTCAGCAGATGAGCATTTGCAGGCCAATTTCTATGGGTGCTTTTGATGTACTCTTAGCTATGGTATGAGAGTACCTCAGGTTAGGTAAGCAAAGCAATGTTTGCACGCCCCAGGCAGTGTGTATCAGAGTGCTGGAAGTCTGTGTGGTCAGTGACACTGAGAAAAGTCAAGTGTATGCAAACTTAAGCGAGTCATTTAGCCCAGTGTAATTTTTGTCTTCCCTGCTCTGTTCAGGAGGGAAATAAAGGAGTGAATCCTCTCTGCTGTGCTCTGAATGCACAAAGAGCTGCTTGAGGATTATGTATTTATTACTTGTTGAAATTCCAAGAGGAGAGAAAGCTTTTCTTGCCTTTTTTCCCCCCTCTGAGTCTGAACTGTATTTGGAAGCCTGAGAAATCTCTCAAGTGAGCCTGAGCTTTTCAGCCCAGCTTTACACCCTCCAAGGCTTTGGCAAAAAGCTACTTTTAAGCAGAACATTATATCTAAAAGGAGCTGAACAGAGCCCAAGTGACCATGGTGGTTGTCTACGAGGCACTCACTTAGTTCTTTTCTGGAAGGTTTTCAGGTTTAAAGTCCTATCTGTGGCTCTGTGCTGCCTTGAGGGTGATGGAGTTGCTGATATCAGAGGAGGAATCAGCAAAAGGTGTTCTTGTACCATTTGCAGTGCTTCAAACTATGTCGGGATCCATTTCCCTCTGGTGTAATAATGGTGGGTCAAATTAAGCCAACATGGCTGAGGCTGTCTTCACCAGCCCTCAGTTCCTGATTGCGTGAGATGTGTGTCCACTGCTGGAGCCCCTTGCCTTGTGACCTGTCCTGGCAGCTGTTTCTCCTGCCACTAACACACACGATTAAGGTTTAAAAGTGCAGTGAATTGTGAGCACAGGCTCTGTTCGTCTGTCCCTTGCCCAAGTGGCTGCACCCAAGGGGCAGAGATGGATGGATAACATTAACTGGGTCAGCAGCAGAATCCTTGAGGCTCTCCAGCATCATGCACCAGCCACAGAAAAGGAACCCTTGAAAGTGCAATGGCAGCGGGTGCCTAATGTCATGTGCCTCTCTTGGCTGAGAGGAGAGGTGGGGTAAGAGGTTCTGTGTGCTGCTGAAGTGCAGGGGGAAAGGGGCAGATTCGGATGCTCATTATGTAGACCAGAATGTGTTTATCCTCAGTTTCTGTGCCAGCAAGTTTCACTCTTTGTTCAGCACAGGCGAGGGAGGTTAACAATCATTAGCTCAATCAAACCAAGGTGGGTTCAACCACCAGTGAAGTCTGAGAATGTGGACCTGGTTGAGCTTTAGTTTACTGTAGTCTGTAAGAAGGCTCCAGTTCCCTTAAGCAGATTACTTTGATTTGCCTCATAAAGGGGTGAACCACAATCAGGGAGCAACAAGCTCCTCCAAAAAGCTTTGGTGCTGCCTGCACCTTCAGCGCTCTTCTCAGTGTGATGGTGTCTGGCTCTGATGCTGGTGACATGTTAAGTACAAAGTTCCAGTGACAGGCAACAGGCTGTGAGCTCTGCAGGGAGTGTTTTGTGGTTTAAATCAACAAAACACAAGCTATTTCATCTGGCTTTTTTGACTGTTATGGTAACTATGTCTCTTCCTAAAACTGAAGTTATGCCTAGAGCTTTGCTGGAACGCATTGGAATTAGGTATGGATTTCACGCCCAGCTTTGCTAACAAAGTCTCAAATCCACCGAGATATTTGGGCCTCTAAATCTCATTGAAATAAATGAAGGTTAGGCATCTAAAGCCTTCTGGAATCTGGCCCCGAATCTTCTTTGGCCTTTCTATCGTGGGGTTTATGTTGCAGCAAGATGCTTCTTGCTCCCTTTCTCCTGCAGAACTCCCGCTACCAGACGTACCAGCGGATGTGGAACTACATGTACTCCAAGCAGCCCAGCGTTTTCGTGAAGAGCACGGAGGAAGGGATCGCGCGCGTGCTGAACTCCAATTACGCCTTCCTGCTGGAGTCCACCATGAACGAGTATTATCGTCAGCGCAATTGCAACCTCACGCAGGTCGGGGGCCTTCTGGACACCAAGGGCTACGGGATTGGCATGCCCGTCGGTAGGCAGTGAAGACAAATTCTAGTCCTTCTCAGCTGTCTGCAGAGGACCGGAGCGTTTGAAAGGCTGAACCGGCTCTAAAGCCAAAGTCACGTCTCACAGCTCTGCCCAGGGTCATTTTCTATCTCACATTATTATATACAATAGACACATTGCTATTGCCCAACAGATGCACAAGACCCTGCTCTGATCCAGAGCCATGTGACACGCGACTGCAGCTCGTTAAATAATTAATGTGAAAGATGTTTCAAAATTGCTACTTATTTTCTGCATATATGCTCTTTTCTGACTGTTTCCCCTTTGAACCGGTGTTTTTGACTCATTCCGTGCTCCTTAAAGTAGCGTTGCTGCAACTCTTGTTTTTAGCACCAGTTTCTTAACGGCTGGTGGTTCTTAAAGCTCTAGGACAGAGAATTGGGCAATTCAGTGACTATCTCAGTAATCAGGTTTAACAAATGTAAGGGTTTCATCTTTTAAATGTGAGAGATAGCGAGAGAACATCATCTCCCAAGGCAGCACAAAGAAAGGATGTAGTGGTTGTTATTCCAAGCGATGGGTTGTTCTTTCAGCCACTCACAGGCTTGGGAAGCCTTGTTCCTGACCTTTAAGCACCTGCACTTAGCAATACAAAAGTTAAGGTGAATTGCATCAGAGCTGTCACACAAGCACTCAGTATAGTTGAGCTAACATGCCTAAGCTTGTAAAGTCACAGTAACCTGATTGTGAGCACAAATCCTTACTTTCAGGAGGAAATTTGTTCTCACATTGTCTTGTTAAACAGTGAAACTGTAGCAGATAAGGAAAGCAGAAAAGCTGCTGGCTGGGACAATAGTGCAGAGTTACTGGGAGAACTGAGCTCTTTCCCACGGCCCTTCTTTGGGATCATCATCCTGGCTGCAGTACAGCTCTGTACTGAGCACAGAAGTGAGCCTCCTCTACCATGAACCTTTAGGCTTGTGTGTAGGATGAACCTGCTGCTGTTGCATTGCAGCAGTTTGAGGGAAGAGGTGTTAGAGCAAGGTTAAGCTGGAGGCAGGATGAGAGGAGGCAGACCTCAGTGATCTGGAGGAGCAGCAGTGTGATACTGCAAACCCTGCCCCAGAAGCCAAAGCTCTCCCTTATAATGGACCACGTTAAACGGGTCTTGGTGAGCAGGCGAATTTGCCATCTGAATATGAGAAGAACCAGTTGACAGTCACAGCAGAGAGGCTGCAAGTTTTGAAGTCCCTTCCAAACCATTCAGAGATGAGCTTTTGTACCTGGGCACAAGTAGTAGGGCATCATGACAGGGATGAGTGGGGAGGAAGGCTTGCTGAGATGGTGCCTTACCATCTACCTCTCGGTGTTGCAGGCTCTGTGTTTCGTGATGAGTTTGACCTGGCCATTCTCCAGCTGCAAGAGAACAACCGCCTGGAAATCCTCAAGAGGAAGTGGTGGGAAGGAGGCAAGTGCCCCAAAGAGGAGGACCACAGAGCCAAAGGTAAGGTGCATGCGTGCTGGAAGGACAAAGCAGTCGAAGCATCCTTGCCAGCGGCACAAGGTTGAATGTCCATCTGCACATGAGTGCTGCCAGGTTTTCTGCCTGAGACGTACTTTTTCCCCTTGTGCTGACCTGAGATTCCGTCACAATTCAAGGAGAAAGCCAAACAGCTCTGCTGTGCCTCATGCTGTGTGTTTTTGCCTGGGGCAGAGATAGCGAGAACAACCAAATGACAAATATTGGAGGCATATGGAGGGGAAATTAGTTTCTAATGAATGTCTGGGAAAATGGATGGCTGAAGGGATCAGACCAAAATCCTGGGTTCCTTCAAGGGAGATGGATCTCCACCACAGGCCCGCTGGTTAATGGCTCCAAGTGAAAGCGCCTTTTAAACAGCCAGGGGAAGGGACTCAAAGGCTTCATTAGTACATCTGTAAACTGAGGAGTAAATTCTTTTGCAGTGCTATGCAAATTTCCATCAAAGCTCCCACATTAGGCTGATGTCCCAGCGTGAGAGCAGTTGCCAGCTTAATGCAGATGCTGCATGTTTTAGCTTTGGCACTCTCCCTTTCCTCAGCAAGTGTTTGCTGGGAGGCCAACACATCCCCTTATTGAATGGACAGTCTTCTGACCTCTCTAGTGCACAGATGGAGAGCCAAGCCAGGTCCATGGTGTTCCAACTCCAAAGTGGAATCTAGTTTGTGCTCTGAGATAGCTTTGAAAGGGGGTAGCTGGGAAGGCAGGGTCCTGGGCTGCTTCTGGTATTACCTAGTACACTTTGTGACCCTGGTCAAGTATTCCTGCTGTTCTGTGTCATGGCTCACTTCCTCACTTTGGGAAATGAGGAAGGCTGTAGCCTGCTGCTAGGTATATATGGAAGAACCTCTGAATGAGCTTGTGAATGGGTGTCTGAGGTGGCACCCGGTTAGAATTACAGAAGGATGTAGAGAGAGGTACTGGCCCTAAACTCAGTTTCAATACTGCTGGGTGGGGAGGATGGTCTTTATCTTGGGTCTGAACTCTGAATATGGGCTATGTTTTCTACCCTGCAATTGCTGCCTTATTGGAAACAGCTCTGCAAAGGGCTGATTTACAGAGGCGCTAGATTGCTCCGGAGGCAGTGCCAGAAGGATGACGGAGGAGGAGGGAGAAATGTGGCCTCTTAAGTTTTAGAACAAAACAGGTCAGCAATTTACAAGGATTTTAGTGAGATTCTATTCTTAAAGCTGCACAGAGATTAAGCCAATAAATCATTGTTTCTTGCACTTTGATTTAACGCTGCAGAGGGGAGACGAAGACTTTCATAGATGTTTTTGTTGAGTAATGGCTTCATACAGACACCTTGCTGCAAAGCACCACACACTTTCGAGTCATCCATTGAATTAGGAGCCCAGACCACTTGAGACCCAAGCCCAGTTAGCACAGAAGGGCTGTTTCTCTGAGGCTGTATCACCCCAGCCCCATGGAAGGGGCTGTTTCCTCCTTATGGAAGTGCTGAGCAGAGAGCACTCAGCCCCACAGTCAGGGACCCCATTTGGTCACCATACAGCGTGAAACACCGTTGGATGCTGGTCTTGTTTGGAACTACTGCTTGCTATTGCAATAGAAGCAGCTGTAATCATTTTTCACCAGCACTTTGTAGTGCAATCAAAGGAGCTTTTCTTGATGCCAGCTTCCTTTAAAGCCTTTTCTTGTCTTCTTCATCTCTGCTTCTTGAACACGGCTCATCTTCCTTTGCGGAGTTCAAAGTAACTAGAGCTGGGTGAATAATTGTGCCCGATTGATCTTTCATTTTTCCTCTTGTTTTCGGTTTGTCCACAAATTGCTTTGTACTTCCCACCAATGTACTTGCTGTTTATCTGCAAAATCATCATTTCTGAGAATGCATCTTCAATCCTGCAGCTATTGCAAGTCGCTCAGGTTGCCATCTGAGTCATGCAGTTAGCTATTAATAGGACAGTGCTGGCTGTGTGGTTTTGATCCCTGGCTGGGGATATGCAATGCCAGCAAAGATGCTTGCAATTTATGTTGTGCCTGCTTCTCACAGCACTGTCCCTTCTGCTTTATTTTAGGCCTGGGAATGGAGAATATCGGTGGAATCTTTGTGGTGCTCATCTGTGGCTTAATCGTAGCAATTTTTATGGCAATGCTGGAATTTTTGTGGAGCCTTCGTCACTCTGAACAATCAGAGGTAGGGCCTGAAAGCATCCTGATGGGATAGTGTATGTTCACTGCTACCTGTGGGGTGCTCAGCAGTGCAGTGCTTGGAGCTAGTAAGGCTGAGATGAGCGTTCCTAGTTTAGTGAGACTTCAAACACAGGGTAAGGCTAGGTCTATTGGCCAGGGTCTAAAATACATTAACTCCTACTAAGATCAAGGCTGTGGGATGCTCCAGGGGCTTTGGAAGAGATCAAGGGTGTGTGTAATGTCCAGGTACCTTTCCTAAGCCCGATGATTTCTACTTGCAGTAAGTCTGGGTCTCAAGTTGATTTGGGAAACCAGAACACAGGCGGGTCTCTGACAAGAGGTGGAACCTGTTGGGCTAAATCAAGCATAAATGCCTGAGCACTGATGTTGAAAGCTAGCGGTCAGATGAATGCCCCAGGCCGTATCACTTTGGCATCAGAATCCAGAGCAGATGCAGCACTGCTGGGGCTTGCAGCTTACTTACGTGAGCAGTACGTCTCGGGTCTGCCTTCCAGGTGTCGGTGTGCCAAGAAATGGTGACGGAGCTGCGCAACATCATTCTCTGCAAGGACAGTTTCCACCCTCGTCGGAGGCGAGGGGGAATGATACGGACTCGCCCCGTTCTCCCGGAGGAGCGCCGAGCCCGCAGCACAACCACGCTCAGCAATGGGAAGCTGTGCAGTGGGGGAGAGCCAGATCCCTTGGCACAAAGACTGGCACAAGAAGCCGCCCTGGTCGCCCGAGGGTGCACGCACATCCGTGTGTGCCCCGAGTGCCGCAGGTTTCAGGGTCTCCGGGCACGGCCGTCTGCGGGCTCACCCGCGCAGAGCGAGGAGAGCTTGGAGTGGGAGAAGGCCACCAACAGCAGCGAGCCTGAGTAGCGGTGGGGAAGGGGGCATTGGGGTGGGACGAGAGGGTCCTGTTCCATTTTACAGAACATGGACTTGTACAATGTCAACTCGTTTTTAAACTCAAAGCAGTTACCCAGCTTCTCCAGAGCGAGGTGGACCTTTGGGCTGATGCGCAGGCCTGTCCAGAGGGTTGGCTTTGGTTTAGGTGTCCGAGAGGACCCGTGTACCGCTGAAGGGCTGATGCAGCAGGAGCCGGGTCCTCTGCCTGGCCTGCCCCCAGCAGTTGTCTCCGTGCCACCGTGCGGCTCCAAGGTGGGAAGGATGGACGTGGTGGGTAACTGGTGTAGCAGGTAGCCCATACAGGGGCAAGAGTGGTTCTTTAAGCTTCTCCACCCCAGGCCGGGAAAAAGGATGCTGGCGCTGTCTCTCCATCACATAGATTACCAGGGGATGTTCTCAAGGGCAGGGAGGGGGGTTTCTTTTTATTTGATGTGGATATGGGATGGGAAGGGAGGAGTCATTCCTTTGTTTTGGTTTATTTTGGGTATGTCAGGACCTAGTCTGCAAGGCACCAGGTTTCAGGTGCCGAAATCTTCCTTTTCAGAGTTTGTCGGATGGACTGAGGGAGGACGGGAAGGATGGGATGGGACAAGCTTCCCATGAGAAGCAGCTTTTACTGAGAGTCCATCTGAGGAGTTGTTTAAAATGCATAAATATATGTATAAACATATATATACATAGATGTATATATATTAAGATGCCAAAAACCAACCAACCAACACAGTGAACTTAAAGAGGCCTTGAAACGCCTGGAATTTCAGGGGTTCTGTGTCTTTTGTTTAGTTCTGGGGTTATCTTTTGCTTTTTCCTTCCTGCTTTTGGGATCGGGTGGGGGGAGCCCTTTGATAAAGGTAAGATGGGACCTTCCTGTCAAGGGAGGCGGTATGTGCTGCCCACTGTCGCTCCCCAAAGCATCCACAGCCCCAAACAAGCGACTGAGCTCCCCTTGTTCGTGACCCATGGAGCACCCTCAGCCTTGAGGGTGACTTGCAGCCCATGTCTAGCAACAGCAATGCCTCACAGCATTTGAGATAACCATTTAGCCTGGGATGTGATGTAAGGAACAATATTTACTTCCCTAGCAACAGCAGCAGCTCACCCTCTGCTTGGTAGACGTGGGTTTTACATTGACAAATTTAATTTTCTGATTGAAAAACAAACTCTATGCAATTTCTGATTGTAGAAGGAAAGAGACGACAATGGAGAGAGGCAGGGGAGATAAAGCCTTGAGTGAAGGTACATCCTGTTCTTGAATTGTTTTCTTTTCTTTTTGTCTTGAATGTACTGAAATAAAAGATGTCCTTGTATAATCATGCCTTTTCTTTCTCTTTCCTTCCCTGTCCACACTCACAAAAGTCATGAGGCAGTTTGAGACCCATCTGCTCAGGAAGAAACCCAGCAGAAAGGGAAGAGGTGCTTTGGCTGTTGCAGGTCTCTGCCGCCCGAGCGTGTCCCCATCCGTGGTGTTGCCGTTATCTGTAGCTGAATGGAGACAGGAGAATAAAAAGAAAGCTCAAGATATACAGTGGTAAAGGGTGAAACAACCCATAACTACCAGCAGTGCAGCCTGTTCAGGGAGCCCAGGTTTCCATGCGATGTGGACCACATCAGTTACAGCCTTCCTAGACCTGCTGGTTGGAGTCCGGTTGACCAGTGTCAGGCTTAGGTACAGCAAGTCAAATCCATCATGTTATCACGGGCAGGAGCCTGACACCAGCAGATGTTTCTGAAGAGGATGTGCAGGGAACAGGATGCCATGGTGATGGGCACATTAGAGTTGTTCTGTTGTTTCGAGCAGCATGTGAAAAGGAGTGTCTGCCACACAGCAACAGTAAAATGTGCATGCTGACAGAGTGCTCGTGTAACCAGGAGGAGAGGATTTAGAGCTTATTATGTAGGATGTCATGAGAGGAGTGCATAAAGGTCCTTTCTGACCTTAGTATCTGTAAATCTGCAGTGAAGGTGCAAGCATGAGATGAGGTAAGGCTCTGCCAGAGCCCAAGAACCCAGTGCCATGGGATCAGAGGAGCAGATCCTCAGCTGAGGTAAGCCAGCAAACCCTCCATCCCTGCCCTCTGCGAGGAGCCACACTTGGGCTCTCAAAGTACTGACAGCAACAGCAGAGACCTCACAGTATGCTTGTGTTGTCTTTAAGTGCTGACATGTTTTCACGAGCAGCAGAATATATTCATCAAAAAGAAGCTTCTCTTTAAAATGTATTTACAGATTAGCAGAAGAAAAGGCTCCATGAATCATTTATCAGACCTGATGTTTTCTCACCCCTTCACCGCAGTGAATAAAGTGGGATCTTGACAGAGCCAGACGTTATTCCCCTGTTCCTCCAAAGATCTCGCAGTCATCTGCACAGACAGATTACGTCAGGAAAGAAATTATGAGAGAACACCTGATTTCTCACTCTTTTCTTTTTAGCTCTCCTGTTCGTTTGTGCCACCCATATGGTATTTTCTATCTGGGTCTGTATTTTAAGGAGATGTTTCTCGTGCCCTTCTTTCCCTCTTCTGTCGTCTTTAACATTCAGAATGTTTGCACTCAGAAATGGACCTCAGATGAGGAGTGAATGGATAGAAACTGCTGTTGTTTGGATGCCTTTTCTAGTGCCTCTATAGGTCCTGTATTTTCTGCTTGCTGCTAGGTGCCTACAGGTTTTAAACAGGAGGGACCCAGAGCAGGCAGCATTATGCATATGCCTGGGTTTGTGCTCACATACATTTGTGTGCCCAGGTGGGTTTGCATCTCATATGTTCTCTCCCTCTTCAGTTTTTGCTCTCAGCTTTGAAACTATTGTGGAAGCTCTGTTGCTCAGCCGGTCCTAATGCTAATGCAGTTCAAGGTCTGGAGTGGTTTACTGTCCAAGAGGCACTTTCCCAGTATTGTCATCTCCTGATAAAACTCGAGTAATTCTAGTCAGATATCTCTGCAAATTCCACCGGGAGCCAAAGATTAGATCAATTAAAATGTACTGCTTTGCTTTATCCCCTCTAACCACTTTGTTTCATCCTCTTGCTTCCCCCTCTCTTTGGGGGCTGAGGCCTCACGCTTGTCCCTGCCGTGGCAGCCACTTCTGGGTAGACAGCACTTTGGCAGGTTCCAAACTGAAAGGCCTGAGGTTTCTCCTTGTGCACTAAAACCCCTGTTTGTGGTGGTGTTCCAGCACAGCCATTTCCACCTAATGACAAAAACCTATTTTCTCCCTGGAAGTCACATGGATGAAGGTATTAACAAGTTTTGGGCTATTTACTGGGGGCCCTCACTGCACCGAGTGGCATACATAAAACGGGAAGGGGTTGCTCTGTGAGCAATGAGAGCCCGCAGGACTTAGCAGAGAAAGATGGTGAGCTACAAAATAGCTTTAACACTTCATATGAAATAGATTAATCCTTTGTATGAAATAGATTTCACCCTTTGGACCTTTGTGGTCCTGAGATGGGAATCTTTTTAACCATTTCATACCCACAGAAACCTTTCCTGCTTCTGCCCTGCCATGTCCACTTCTCTCCTTGAGCCCTAAGTGCCTCACCAGGTAAGTGACCCAAAAGGTGGAGGCAAAGGGAATAGTTATTGTTTTGCTTTGCTTTCCATGCACTAATCCTGAGTAACAGAAAGGGTCTGGAAGAGGTGTGTATCCCAGCAGTCATGGAGGCTGATGCAGATACCTACAATACTGATAACTGGAGCTGTGGGCACAGGGTAACTGGGCTAGACGTAAGAATGTGGTTAGCTGGTTTTGATGGGTGACAACTCTTGAGTGATAAAGACATCCACTGGGAGAAAGAAAGGACCTGTAGGCAGGGTCTGCTAGGTTTGGGGTGAAGCTGTCACAATTTGGCTATGAAGTGATCAATGATTTTCATTTAGCTCTGAGATTAAGCACTTGCAAGATACGTGTTTCTTTCTTCTGCATCACTTGCACGGCCAATGAAGGTGATGGAATTTCCCATAGTGGCTTTGACTATATGGCTCTGACTACAGCCTGCCTGTGAGGCACCTCTCCAAAGCAAGGAAAAGAGCCCAATGGCTTTGAGGCATAAGTGAAGGCAGAATCAGGCCAGAGACCTGCACATGGAACTGCAAAGTGCCATCAGAAATGGTAAAAAGTCAATCTGGGCTCACACTTGACACTTGCAAGTGTGCTGAGTTTTGTTGCTGTTGCTGAATAGCTAACCATGAGGGTATACATATATATATATACACACATATATATATATGCCTAAAAATGAGGAGCTGCAACTTGAACAGTTAGCAGGGCAACAGCTCAGCATGCTGAAATGCCTGCTGAGCAGAGCATAAAGCACCCACAGTTCCAGAAACCCCATTAGGGTTTGATGGTCACTAACTGATTGAAAATACAGAGCTGAACTCTTCTGGGTACAAAGTAGCACTGATGAATTCAGTATAAAGAGGCTCCTCTGGAAGTTGATACCGCACTGGGAAAATAGCCCTGTGTCAGCTGGATTGGACAATGGGCAGGTTTATACAGCCTTCAGGGAGGGGGTTTTTCCCCTCCAAGGGGGAATCTGCTGTGCTCCAGCTGAGTTAATGGGCTGATTTGTGGCAGGACTGCAACGTTTCATCCCAGAAAGCATTCCAGCCAGCAGATGAGGATCGCCCGCCTTGCCACCGATGTGCAGATGCCTTGGGGGGGTGCGTGGCAGTCCATCACCAGCACAAAGGGCCACACAACAGCAGCTCTCTGAAAGCTCTGCTGAGGCCAGATCAGTAAGAAAATGAAGGGAGCTGGCTTAATTAACAAAGGCTTTCTCCTCTGCTGTTTAGGTCTGCAGTTATCAATGTAGCTGGCAGTTTGCAGAGACTGAAATGACAGTAGTTGGCTGTAAAGGAGATAACTGTCAGATTAGCCAGTACATAGCTTCTGCCTCGGGTTTCTATGTCATACCTATCTTGAAGCATCTTCATGTATCAAAGGGGCTAGTTGGCCATTTGCCTTTAAAAAGTACCCTTTTCAGTGTGATAAATGAGGGTCTGTTACAGCACAAAGACCTAACATTTCTTGTTTCTTGACTTAGGCTGTTTTGGAACAGTATTTTCTGTGCTTTAGTCAATTTGGACAGAGTAATCCTTTCTGCTGTATTTATTGTGGTGCTTGTGTTTTTGATGTCTCAGGGTTTGACCTTAGAGTACAGGGGAGAGAAAATGTCTGTTGGTGTGTAAAGGCAGTGAGAAGAGCTGCTCCAGGCAGACAGAGGTTCTTATGGCTGGTTAGGGTTCGCATCCCTATCTCCAATAAGGAGCTGTGCTAGGACTTGCTGCTTTGTCTGGGACAAAGTGTTAACTGAGGTAAGGGGGCTTTCACTGACATTGGTGAGGAGAAGGCAATTTGGAGCAGTATGGGTAAGACCCATGCTTTTTCAAACCTGTTCTCTTTGCTCTTTGTCTCTGCCTTCCAAACACCTTTCTCTATTCATCCCCCAAATACTCCTCCTCTTGCTGCTCGGTCTCAGCAAAAAGGTCTTGCTTTGACTTTTGCCTGAACTGCCAGGAAATGCTCCTGAATATCATCTTCTGGCTTTTCAGGCTTAGCTCTTGCTGAGCTGAGATTTAAAGCCCTTTATTTTGAAGCCAACACTGAATGCAGTTGAGGAGAAAGAACTAGGGGAGAAAAAGAAAAAAGACCTCTTATTCCCAGGTGAGCACTAAGATGTCTGAGCTGCCTGCCTGAAACTGATTGTTCTTCCAGAGTCTATAGTAAACACCCTTGCGTGTTAGCTATAGAGAGCGCTCTGATTATTGCTTGCTGAACGAAAGTGGGACAAGGAGGTGAACACGCAGCCTCTGGTTTTATTCCCAAGCCATTGATCCGCCACGATATCTTTAGCCCTTAGACAGCTGAAATGGAGGTCACGGCATGGTAGGGAGCCAGACATTAGGAGGATACCAAGTGTCTGTGCTCTGAGGTCCTGTAGGCCAGATTGCTCTCATCTGCGAGGAAAGTTGGTTTGTTGGCTGTTTCAAATAGCCCCAGCACACTGCTGGCCATGTGACTGGGTCAAATGGATGGGTATTCCCTTTTGAAGCTAGACTTCAAATGTAGAAACAGAGTTTTGTAAGGTGAGTGTCTTTGTGGAGGAAGTCTGCTGGTTTAGCAGACGCAATTAGTGACTCTGAGCAAGCTGCTTCATTATAACTCCCCTATGTGCACATTGTATTTCAAGTGAGCATCATTATTCTGGAATGAAGCCCCTTTTCTTTCAGTTTACTTTTGGACAAATTCATGTCCACAAAGAGCTGTCAGAAGGCAGCAGCAAGGATGGCAAAACTGGATGGCAAAAATGCCACCAAGCCATAGCAAGCACAATGGGAGATGGTCTCATAGGGGATGCTATGCTCTGGCTGAGCCACACTTTGCTCACAGTTACTTCTGTCTGTGGTGGCAGTTGCATCCCAGCAGCAAGAACAGCAGTAGTTATCGCTCTACCAGCTTGCTGATCCACATCAGGCTTTGGGCTTAGCATGCTTCCCTTTGCTGCTTGCTCTGTCTTGACCGTGAGATAGGGATGAAGACATGCCAAGTGGAGGAAGGATGGTGCAGGGTTTGAGGTGCTGACTGCAGGCTGGGAGGCCACAGCTGCCCATTATTGCTGCGCCGGCAGCACTTAGTGCGGCTTTGCCACCCTGAGCATTGTAAAATGGGGATGACCTGGGTGCTTCCCAGGCTCACCCTGTCTACTAAATACCCTGTCAGAGAATAGAAGCGGAGGAAATTCTTTGGATTATTATGTAGGACTCAAGGGGGTATGGCAAGGTTTAACCTGTTCATGTCTGCAAAGGACTCTGAGAGCTCGGGAGGAAAGCAGGTGGAGATTTGCCAAGTGTTTGCTAATGTTAATAGCTAATTATTATGAATGCTGGCAGCCTGCATAATCAGGCATCACCCTTCTCCGAGTGAGATCCAGAGCTGTAATGGAGCTGTTGCACACACAAGACGGGAAGAGACATTTCTCACTGTTTTTTCCTGCTCTCCCAACCAATGTCCCATTCAAAGTCAGACAGCAGTGGCACTTCTGTCTGATCATACTTATGAATCCAGAGCATTTGGCAGAGGAAGACCTAGTCATTTTCATGTTTGAATTAATTTCTGTCCACCAGTGTCTTTTATGTCTGACAGAATGGAAATCATGGTCCAAAATGAGCTGTGCAGCAGATGGGACAGACCCGGAGTCAACTGGAGAAGGGCACTGGGCATAACCAATGCCCAGGTTCGCCCTTCTTGCTGCTCAGGCCGGGTCAGGAAGTAGCTTGCCATGATGCTGCACTTCCCAACATGTGAGATGGGAGAGGATCCGCATCATGATGGAGAGGGTGAGACAGCAGCCAGCTGAGCCTAGCCCTGAGTGTGCGAGATTTGATTTGCAGCCATAATTTGATGGCCAGTGCCATTGCAGCGGTACCTGAGAAAGCTGCCTTTATCTAATAGTAGTCATCCAGAAAATGAAATCAAATGAATAAAAGGCTCAAGGTCCATTTGGTCCTATGAACATGCCTAGCAATTGCCAAATTAGGAAAATCCAGCAGATCTTCAGGCTGCACCAATGTAATGATTTACTTTCCATTTCTGCATTTGAACGTGCAGTCTGAAGTTCTCAAGTTGAAAGCTGTATCGTTCCTTTCTTTTGGCTACTGATAATAATTTAGAGTTATGACCATGGAGTAACGTTTGCTCTAAAAAGGTAACTTCAAGGTGCATTAGTCTCAGATAATTGACAGACACTGAAGGAATGATTTGGGAAGCACTTATGTGGAACCAAAGATCTTGGTGAATTGTTACCTTAGATTAATGGTGTGGTGAGAAGCTGCTTGGAGTTGATCGGCTGGCGGTAGTGCAAAATGAATGTCAGGCTTTAAAGTTATTAGCAAAGCATCTATGAGACAGCTCTGCCATAGATTTATACACTACCATTGTGTCTTAAGGGGCCCAAATCTGCAATGTGCTCCATGTCCGCAGGGCTTCAACGGGAGCAGAGAGCACTCAGTATCTCTCAGGATTGGGCTCTTTAAGCGTGCTGGAGCTTAGGTTAGGCCAGCATGGCTAACAGGATTCACACCTTTAACTCCCTGCTTAATCCCCACATGAAATGAAAGGTCTTCTCTCGACACTTAGTAAATCTCCAATTTTATTTCTCATTATTAAATCATGAAATTGGCCATAAATGTTTAAATTAAGTGAAAGGACGAGAGATTTGTGAGAAAATTGAAGTCTCCTTGAGGAATGGAAGAATAATCTCCAAAGATGAAGAAAGTTGCAGTTGCCAAACCCAGAAGTAAAAGGATCAAAAAGCTACAGAAAAGAAGTAGAAAATTGCATATGTTTCAAGTCCTCTCCCTCCTCCTCCCCCTAAAACCTCTGGTGGTTCAAATACAGGGAAAATTATACTGATAAGCAGCAGATGCTCCTTCCTCTGCTGCTGCCATTATCTCCACTTACAACCCAGAGAAATTTTGTGGTTTCAGTAGGTTTGTGTCCCCATGTGTGACGTGATGCTGCTTTCCTGGGGCAGCGAGACCTGTTGAACGCTATCAGTGTGGGTTTAGGTGCCTCGTTCCGACTAGAATGATGCTTTCTTACTATCATTATTTATTTTTCCTCATTAAGGTATTGAGAAACTAAGTGATTTTTCGTGGCCTGTGTTTGATTCTCCATCTCAGGTAATTTTTCAAGGGTGCATGCATTCTCTTGTGCCTGAAAGATCTGCTCCAGATCAGATGGGAATGAAATCAGAGGAGTCTGTGGCTTTTGTTCTGGATGTTAACAGTGGTTCCTTTCTGGCCTCGGAATGTATGAGCCCATGAAGACGTGGCACATTAGAAGTGTGAGTGATGAGGGGAGGATTGCGATGGGAGTTATTCAGCTCTTGAGGATGTTTTGTCCTTGCTGAAGTTGATCAGATCCGGCTCTAAGGGCATGAAAAGGGTGGGTTTGGGTTTGGGTTGCTCTGTCACCCACCATGGGCTGAATGCTTCTTCAGTGGCACTGGTTCCATGTGTGTCAACTAGCTCCAGCACTGCTGAGCACCACCTTTGGCATCTGCTGCACAACCAGACAGGGAGGAAGCAAGCAAAGAGATAACTGGTTCCCGTGGCCTCTTGAATCCAAGTGGTAGTGGGAAAGAGTGGAGTCTGCCAGGAAAGGGTCACCCACGATGGCCAATGGTAGAAAAAGCTTCAGCAAGTGGATACCTGTCTGCTGGGGGGGCTGTAGTTTGAGACCCATCAAACTTAGCTCACTTGAACAATGAGACAGCCGAGGGATGATAAGCACATTCAATCAGCCCTAGCTTGGGCTGAATTCCAACTGGCCCCTAGAGGTGAAAGACTATATTGTGTTAACAATTCCTGGCTTGTCCAGTCCCTGCTGGAATTGCCTTTAATGCAGGCCAGGGGATACATCGGTCACTTTCTCACACTTGCAGCAGTGACGCAGCGGAGGTTAACACAGACATCTGTTCTATCCAGTTGATCTGTAACTATAGAAAGCAGCAATTGAAATGTATTTCAGCCCAAAATGTAGCCCGCTGGTGCTGGTTACCCACTAAAGTATGCTCTGTCTGCCTTCTAGCAACTGAATAGCGCACGTAAGCTGTGCAAAAAACATGAGAATTGTTAGTAGAAGAGTGTAGCCTCTGAATGCAATGGAGTTCTTTATCTCACTGAAACAGATACGAGAAATAGCAGGGGAAGGAAAACCAAATGGAGACAAAGCTCTCTGCGGAATGTATTAAAAGAATCAAATAAGCCATTCAGAGCATGCAGGTAGATGGGTTTTTATGGAGCATTAGCAAGGCAGTGTTCATCTGTGCTGGCCCGCACAGGAACAAAATAAAACCAATGTTGTGTCAACAGGGTAATAAGAAAGAACACCAAAGTGTTTTTCTCTCTGCTTAAGGGAAGACAGGCCTGTGAAAGCCATGCATATATTTCAGCACTTGACAGCTTGGGTTGCCAGTGCTCTGCTGCAAGGAGTCTGGGGATGATATGATGCCACACAGCAGAATTACAAGGAGATAGTGAATGCGATTTGGACTGTGCCACCTGAAAACCCTGAGCCCTTTCACATAGTGGCAATGGTAGAATTTGCCCTGGGATGAATAGTACTAATACAAACTATTCATAATCATGCAATGTTGGGAATTCAGACTTTCTCCACCAGTGCTTTGAAGATATATACTGTTTGTGAACCAAGTCCCAGCATCACAGAGAAGAAGGGAATAGAGACAGAGTTGCTGAATTTTAGGGGTGTTAATGTTGGAGCACTATTAAGCCTAATGCAGCTTTTAACTTTGCAGTTGGGGCTAATGTGGTAATGTGCTGATGGCTCCAACTCTGGCAATGGTCTGCCTGAGGCTTGCTTTGCTTCTTGGGATGGATGGGTTTTGCTGCTTTAGCTGTGGGGTTCCCAGAAGAATTGCCTCCTTGACCTAGCATGAGCTGTCTGTCTCCTGGCTGTAAATCTGTGCACGTGAGTCAGTGCAAAGGGAGGCAGGATGGCAGAGCAGGAGTTAAACCAGTCTCTCCCATGCACCCCATGGAGCCGGTGCTGAACACTGTTCTGGGTAGCACCCACAATGCTGCCATTGTGTTCCGCTGCCTCGATGGGTTGCGCATAAATCAGGGTGTGTAAGTAACAGGATGGAGTTGTCCCGATGATGTTACAGGCTGGGGAGCGTGTGTAGATGTGCAGCAGCCATTCATCCATGACTAATGCAGCTCTCCTCCAAACTGCAGGAAGGAGAGGCCACGTTTTGGGCAGTTTCTGATGCTTATAGTGTAAGGATGGAGATGGTGAACCTGGCAGGCTTGTTGCTAGGCAGATTTGTCCTTATTCCCTGCATGATCTATCCCCCTAGGGTTGTGATATCCTCCCTCTTCCTTTCCAGGAGGAAAAGGTGCCACCACAGAGGGAATAGGGCAGATAAGTAACGAGCTCTGCCTTAAGAAGGATGCTCACAGGCTGACATCACATCCGAGCGAGCATCATTTGCCCATGTGCAGCCATGGGAGTGGTTATGGGGCAGTAGGTGGGCTGGGAGCCATAGGGGCTGCTGGCACCTTGTCGTCACCCCGCCTGCATCCCTGTCTGACGTCACGGTGCGGTTAGGTGACGTCAGACCCTCCAAGGGTGGGGAGGGATGTGTCTCCATCTCCATAGCAACCGGGACGCCTCCATGTGACCGCGTTCCGTCACGTGATGTTTGGCTGCCGCCGAGCTGCTTCCGGGTCGATGCAGGACGCGGCCGCCGGGCCTGGGTGAGCGGGGCCGGGGGTGCTGGGGGGGGACGGGACCCGGGGCTGTCCCCGGGCTCCTGTGGCAATACCACCGCGGTCCGGCCTGCCTGGGGCTGTCCCCGAGCTCCTGTGGCAATACCACCGCGGACCCCCGCGGTCCGGCCTGCCCGGGTTAATGGCCGTGTTCGGGGGCCGGCCCGGCACAGGGGCTCGTTCGGAGCGGGGACAGCCCGGGCTGCCCCGCAGCACAGGCAGGGGCCGGTAGGAGGTTGCACGGTTGTGCGATGGGGTTTGTCTTTGGAGAGGCCCCCAAGGGGAGTGCTGGTAGTGTCTTGTTCGGTGTGCTTGGGGTCAGTGTGTCTACTCTGATGCTGTTCGTTTCTGTCAGGGTCACTCCATATATAATAACCCTGAATCATGTCATAGAAGGACACAGCAGCTTCTCATAGGCAGATGTTTGTTCTGTTGCAGCTATTCCTTACGCTTTGCTTTCCGTGTATACAAACATGTCAAAGTGTGTTTGGTGTGTGACTGGTTAGGACCTGCTCTGCAGGCATTCGAGTGGCACTGGGGTTCATTGCAATGACATTGGTGATGTAATTCTCCTGGAGGGTCTCTTGTTCTCCTCATAGGCTTATAGCATGGGGATAGAAACATTTTCCATGGCATTTCTGGTGTTCTCCTGTCACTTCACTACCTTGGATCTTAGGTCAGGCTTGTGCTCTTTGTAGACACTTACCATGTTGCATATCACTGGAGCCACAGGCTTCTGGCAGAGCATTTAAATGTAGACAACAAAGACAACTCCTTGACACCTTCCAAAGGCTTGAGCGCATCTTCTGCAACCTACATTTGTCATTTAGAAACACCAGAGTTATTTCAGGACATGAGTTGTGCCTTGCGCAATAGGCAGGAAGGTGCTTGGAAATGAGCACCTTGCAAATCTCCCTGCCCTTGTGCAGACAACGTGCACTTGAAATGTGTCATCTGTGCTTTGCATGTTCTGTTAGCCCTTGTTCTCGAGCAATTGTAGTGATTCAGAGGAGCCACATGCATGACACATGTTTACAGTGAATGTGAAACAGGAGGAGAGGGGAAGTGGGAAAGGTGGCTGCCCGCTCCCTGGCATCTTTGCCATCTGGCAATGGCATTGGCATGCAAAAGTATAGCTCGAGAAAGAAAACGTTTATGATTCAAAGTTGTTGCATGTAAATGACATTAGGGATGTTTGTTCTCAGTTCTGGATTGCTCTTAGTGTAGCTGAAGACACAGCTTTTTGCCTCTTATGTGATGTTAAGGTGACTTTCTCATTTGGGATTGCAGCTGGTGTTTGCTCAGCAGATAAAGGAGAATGGAGCTGATAAAAAAGCAGTGTGAAGGACAGACAGCTTTATGCATGGGGAAGTTACAGAATTTCCAGACCAGCACGTCTCAATGCACGTTTAGGGAATAGTATCTGTCCTACAGTACTGAGCTCCAAAACCACTCTGGACTGAGGCCTTTCAGCCTGAAAGCCTTGGCTGTCAGTGCAAACCGTTCCTGTAGCATGCAGAATGCTGTAGCAGAAAACCAAATGCCTTGTTCCTAACACAAACTTCAGTCTCTTTTTTGGTTCTAGGTAGTCTAGTGACAGGAAGTTCAGTTTGAGATGTGCATCAGCCAAGGTGTTGAGGGCTGCAAAAGGCGTGTTTGTTTTGTTGGGGTATTTTAAGTAAGACCAGTCCTTTAAGTCCCTATTTGTGACCTGTAAACTTCTTATATGTCAATTATAACAGGCTTCAGTCAGCTTGCTTCCTCTTATAGTGAAGTCCTTTGTGATAGAAGTGTCTTAGTCTGTTTATCCAGAAGTAGTTTGTTAAGCAGCTAATTCTCAGCAAATGGAACCTGAACCTCAGTTAAATCCGTTTTGCTCAGGGTTTTCTTTCTATCCTTTCCCAGAGTAAATCTAAAGGAAAGCTCGTGGCAGCAGGCAGAAACTTCAGTGCAGTATTGGTTAGCAGCATCACTTTCAACATGCATGTGGCCCCACCAGGAACTCAGAAGTAAGGATTTCCACCAGTAATACTGGATGTGCAGGTTCAAGTGCATAATGTATGTATCGTAGTGAGCAGGGGGTTGCTACTATACTAGAAATGTAACGATGCAGCTCTTAGTAAAAATGCTGTTCTGTGACTAATGGTACCCTGTAGGAAATCTGCAGTTGAATCCATGCCTTTTGTTAGAACCTGTGGATGTGGATCCCTGCTCCGTGTCTGTGGCTGGTAACAGGCACTGCTTTAGACTACAGAACCTTTGTGAATCCTGGGAGCAATGTGATTCCCTTGGTGCATGTATCAAGCTAAATTCCTTCATTACCCAGACAACGATACAATGTCAAGTTCAGACTGTGTGCAGGAAAGTAGGGCAGATAAGCTTAGTTCCACCTAGGGTACAGCAGAATGCCGACCATCATGGTATCTTTGTGCCAAATATACTTCCAGCTGACACTTGGTATCTTTCTAGGCAGCCTGCAGTGTGGTGAGTCCTTTTTCCTGTGCTGTCTGTTCTGTGACAGACGCAGATATGAAGGGCATGTTTATCTTCTAGATACATTAAACAGCTGCAAAATTGAATTGGCAAAACTGGCTTTCTGGTCTGGCCAAATGATGTGCTCATATGTGCTTGAGAGTGTTTCGTCTCACAGCAGTTGTGCTCTAATTAGAAGTACAGGTTTGCAAGCAGGATGGAAGATCTGTAGTTCATTGCCAGGGTCAGAGAAGACATGATGATGCTTCTTACGAGACCAAAGCTTGTTATGAATGGGCCACTGCTGTCAGGGAAGGTGGGAGCCCTGAATAAGCTTACCTTCAAACTCAAGTAGTTCCATGACACCCAGTGACGCAGCTTATGGAAGTCTTGCTAGCAGAGGGTGTTAGACTCCAAGCTCTTTACACCATTGCCCTGATATTACAAAAGCAAACCATAACCTGCTTTGCAGTGTTTCTTTATGGACAGTTAGACAGCTGTGGATCCTTTTTGCTTTGCTTTGTTTCCCCATTGAAACAGCTGATGCTGACTAAAAGTCCTGAGTTAAAGGGTGTAAACAGTTATTTGAGCAATCTTTTACTCATCAACAGCTTCTTGCTCTTTCCCCTTTTTGCTGCTCTGGAAATTTGCTTGAAAATATCTATGAGTATCACACAGTCCTCTTGGCAGGTACAGAAATCATGTTTTGCAGCCTGGGGCACATTGGCAGTTGTCCTGTAAGAACATGTGGGACAAGGAGGTCTCATACTTGGCCTGTTGTGATATGATTGAAAGCACATTTGTGTGGCTTGGACCTTCTGCTTGGTTTTGGTTTCTTCTCAGGTATTGTTTTTACTGTAAATTTGAATTGGAAATAGGACCTATTAGACTGACCTGTAGTTCAGAAGTAAAACTCATAACCCATCGAGTCACTTTGTGATCTGTGTTCTCAAGGGCCATTAGCAGAGATGATTACTGGTTGCTGACTGTCTATATGCTCTGTTTTTTCAGTGCTAACCAGAAGTCCAAGAAGGGAGCATGGACCAGCCCAGTGGAAGGAGTTTCATGCAAGTTCTTTGTGAGAAATACAGTCCTGAGAACTTCCCGTATCGTCGTGGACCTGGTATGGGGGTGCATGTCCCAGCAACTCCACAAGGTTCACCTATGAAAGGTAGGTGAGCCATGCTTCTGGTCTTGCTGAGCATCTGTGGGGTGCTGGGTGGGAACAGTTTCTTGGCCGTTCTTATCTCGAAAGAATTGTCCTGAATTAACCAGAAGAAGAAACATCATGATGTATTATTATGTGTTCCTTAGTGAAGAGGTGAGGGACTGGAATCTTAACAAAGACAGAAAGTTGATCTAGTGGCTGAACCGGTTGCTGTCAAAAGTAAGTTTCCTTGTGGCATAACAGAATCAGAATCTGTCAACGAAAGGCAGAAATAAGGCCTTATGCAGGCAGACTTTTGAGGGTTCAGCAGTCCCTGGAGTTAATTTTCTCCAGACTAGTGATACCAGCTCTTTCATTATTGGCCGCATGTGGTGACATTTTGGCAGAGATGGCTTAACAAATACATAACACTCGATCTGAATTTGAGCTCGGTGCCACATGCTAGTGGAACTGCCTCTTCTTTGTGTAACCTCTTACCCATCTTGATTGGTAAGTGTAGTTTAAATTCTGTCAGGTCAAGTTGTATCATCATCAGCCCCAAAGGGGAAAAGAGCCATGGAAGTCAGCTGGATGAAGTTCACAGTTACTGAGTGTGACAGGAGAAAAAAAGGGCCTGAGTTCAGCTGAGGATAAACCAAGCAGCATGTTGCTCAAAATTAACATGAACAGGAAATGTGGCTGATGGACTATTCAGTCAGTGCCCTCTCTCTCCTGCTTGAGCACCCACTTAACTGAGCTATTTAGATGCTGGGAAAAGGGTATGTTTTTAAGTCTAAAATGTGTCGGAGATGTGACTTACAAGTGTATCATAATGAATTCCCTAAGGACAACACTACCCTTTAAAGAAGCCTGAGGCTAATAAACAAGTTTGCAAGTAACTTGTAAACTCTGATCACACCAGATAATTGTCTGCTGCTAGAATTGCTTTCTAGTTGTGTAGCTGTCAAAGAGAGAAAAAGGGCCATCTTTTTAGGAAAAAGCTTGCTGTTAGGTTTTAGTACTATATGGAAAAGAGTGTAAGACGGATGGCTTGCCTTGCCTAAATGTGCATTTCTTGTTTTCAAATGGTTTCCTGTTACAAACCTAGAGCTTTTAACTTTGTCCTGTTTTGGCCTTATTGAATGAGGTTGTCATTTGAGATCAAATTCCTTGCCTGTGAAATAGCTGCAAGAACTTTTACCTGCCTGAGCAAGAACTAGAGGAAAACAGGAATGTAAAAGGCAAAGACATAAGATTTTTGCAGAGTGTAAGAATGCTGAACATTTTACATTGTTGGAAAGGAAAAGCTTAGAATAGAAATGTTAAAATGCATCCTTGTTGTGTGTGTAACCACAAGTGGGCTAAGTACCAGAGCATAAGGGAGTCTGACTGTGCAACTAACAGTCCACCTAGTCCTATATCCTATCTGCAATAGCAGATGCCTGGGGAAGAGCAGAAGTTCTGGCAAGAACTGATATGAGACATACTGCAAACTATGAAAGACTGGCCCATCCTTGCTGCCATGTGAGCAGAAATACATGTGGTAACTGAAGAGCACTGATACCAAGCGGTACTTCATGTTTAGACAAAAGAAGACTTCTTGATTGTTGTTGGTCACTTGTTACAAAAGCCATGTTTATCCCAAGATCTCTAAATATGTGTAAATTGTGGAATTACTGGTAGAGCTTTTCTGTTGCTCAGTGTCATGTTTGTGCTTGTTGGTACCTTCTGTGAGTAAGCAATGCAGTGCTGACCAGAGGGCATCTTTTCTTTTTCCCTGTTTCAGATCGCCTCAACCTTCCAAGCGTGCTGGTACTGAACAGCTGTGGCATAACCTGTGCAGGGGATGAGAATGAAATCGCCGCCTTCTGTGCTCATGTGTCTGAGCTAGATCTTTCTGACAATAAACTGGAAGACTGGCATGAGGTAAAATGCTTACATACACATCTTTCTGAGTAACTTTGATGGCTATTGCTATGACTGCAAACACATTGCAGGTTAGAAGAGTGCTTTGTTCATTTAAATGAGAGATTTCCATTTTTTGTGGCTTCCTTCTCATCTTTGAAGCTGATGTTTATTTGCTCTGACAACAACTGAGCAATACGCGTGATGAATTTAATCCATTTGGACACTTCAGTCCACTTACCTCTTGACTTATGATTTTGGTCTGGGCATGACAAATATATGTACATATATATATGCATAGATTCATCATGCAAAGCACTTGAGCTGCCATTTCTAACATCAAGAGGTTAATAAACAGTGCAGTTTTTAACAGAGCAAGACCTGAGGTGGTCCAAGTAATGGCAGCTGATTGCCAGCTTTGCTCCCAATTCTGTATTTATTCTCTCTCCTCTTTTGTTTCCCTATCTGCAAAGCAGGTTTAATAACTTTTACCTCGAAGGATGTTTCTTGAGGACTTATTGATAAATGCTATTGTAAAATCCTCTGAAGTGCTTGGGTGAGATATGCTTGATAAATGCAATGTAATATGAGTGAACTAACTGCAGTGTGTTCAGGCTTTGTTAATGTTTCCTCACTGGCTTATGCTCTGCTTTCATGTTAGTGTTTATTGTCAGAAATACATGGAAAAGAGCAGGATCTGCAACATAAACATGTTTATGTGTTTCTGTTGCATCAAACTCCTGTCTTTAAACAGGTTGTTAACTCAGTGTTTGCAGAAATGTCCTAGCTCTGGCATGGGGGTCACAAAGCCAGAGTCTGGATAGGTTTCCCTGTTCCTGTTATTTCCATGTTAGCCTAGAAGGTGTTAGCTCAGTGAGTAGGGGAGAAATGTTAGGCTTGTCTGTTGAGATTAGAGCCAGGGAAGATGTTTTTTTATGGAGGGGGTATATGCTATGAACTGGGATTGTGTCTCCTGGCTTGTCTTATTCTGAGGGAGACTGCCTCCAGCATCATGCATTCAACACTTGATTTCAACTGCTGTGTGAGACAGCTGCCCTTTGCTAGCAACTGGGCCCTGTGTATGTCATGGTCTGCCCCATCGCTTCCCACCCAACACTGAGACTGAATGTAAGAAAGCTGCTGGTTTTGGAGGAATGCAATTGAGTAAGAAACCCATTGTACGTGTGCAATGGGCTTCTGGCTTTCAGGTTAGGCAAAATTGTGATGTCTGTGGCTAGCAGGGAGCAGTATAAAACTGAGCAAGTGATCAGTGTTGGCCATAAACCCAAGAGATGTTCCCATTCCCTTCCTAACAAAAGAGGGGTACGCTATGCTGGCTCCTGTAGCTTGCTGCTGCTTAATCTTGCTGTTGAGGTAGGTTTTATGACCTCTCACAAGAGACTGGCTTTCTGTTATCAAGCTGCTTGGAGAGTGTAATTAAATGAACTGTTGAGGTGAATGAACAATTAACCAATCGATCTAGATCAGTGAGTAGCTGGGGTATGATTTACAGGTGGTAGTTATCCAGATGCCTTATTTTTTCCCCCCAGCAGAGTTTCCCTGGCTCGTGGTGATTCCGAAGGCCCCCCTTCTAGGGGGTGGAATATTATTGTATGAGATTAGATCACTGCCTGATACACTTTTCTTTTTTTTCCCTTTTTCCCTCCCCACTTAGGTCAGTAAAATCGTGTCCAACGTTCCCCACTTGGAGTTTCTAAACTTGAGTTCCAACCCTCTCAGTTTGTCCGTTTTAGAGCGGAGGTGTGCTGGCTCATTCGCTGGTGTTCGCAAACTTGTGCTCAACAACAGCAAAGCTTCCTGGGAGACAGTCCACACAATCCTGCAGGAATTACCAGAGTAAGCATGATGAGTGGGGAGTAGCAAGGGGTGCTTGCTGTACGCAGGTCAAATCACATGGTGAGGAATGAGAGGGGAACTGGCCAGGTAAACACTTCGTGTTGTCTTACAAGAACATCGGTGGTGTTGCAAAGCCTTGGGCTTCTCATCCAAATCCACATACCAGGGATGGATAATGACCCCAACAATGCAGGAGGTGACATGCTTTCCTCTGAGTCACCTCAGAATGAATGGTGCAATGCATACCTGTACTAATAGCTTTTGAATGAGATGCAAGTCTGAGGGTCTAGCCACTTGTCAAGTAATATTTCATCGTGCTTCTCTGTGCAATAGTGTTGATTTCTGTGGCTTGGCCACAGTCCACCTTGGCAAAGGCATTCTGCTTCTGCAGATGTCCTCAGTGGCTTCGATTTGATAACAGTTCCCTCTTTGTGTGGCTTTGTGAGCAGAGATGATGACAGTGGTATAACCTGCATGGCCAATGTTCGCTTCCCTGGGATTAGGAGACCTAGTTTAGTTGGCTGAAAACTTCCTGGGACCTGGTTTTTCTTTAATGGGAATATTTGGCAAAACCAGTGATGTAAGGGGAAAAAAGCATCATCCGTGTTGAGTGCAGACACCATTTTAAGTCAAGTGGTGAGCATTGAGAGCAGTTACAGGTCACCACTGGAGCTGGGTTTGTGGCTTGTTGGGCACAAATGCAGGATACCACCCAGAGTCTGTTATGCAATTAAAACTGGGGGCTAGGGGAACACTTGGAGGTGTTTTTCATCTGGGGGGGGAAGCAGAGATGTAGCTGAAATGCTCCATTCAGAGTGCTCAAAGCTTTTCTCTACAACAACTGCTCAAATCACGTAAGAGCTGTTGTAGAAAGTCATGTTAAAATTGCATGTGCGTGTCTCTGTACCTGAGATCTCAGTGTATGCTGAGATAGTGATCTGATCTTTCTTCCCCTGTGCAGCTTGGAGGAGCTCTTTCTGTGCCTTAATGACTATGAAACAGTGTCTTGTTCTCCAGTTTGCTGTCAGTCTCTCAAATTACTCCACATAACTGATAACAATCTTCAAGACTGGACTGAAATTCGAAAACTGGGAATTATGTTTCCATCACTGGACACACTTATCCTGGCTAACAACAACCTCACAACCATTGAAGAGTCAGAGGATTCCCTAGCAAGGCTATTCCCCAACCTGCGATCCATCAATTTGCACAAGTCAGGTGAGAGCCTGAAAGCAGTATGCTTTTTTGTTCTCTGCAAAAAAGTGGCAGCGACTGATCTGAGCCTTTCCTCCTGAGAAGGTGAAAAACCACTTTGTGCTCTTTGAAACTTCAGCCTTGAGGTGCTTGCTTCTCAGAGTACCTTAGCGCTAAGTAGCCTGCAGTCAGCATTGCTTCCTGCAAAGTAGGAGAAAGGGCAGGTGAAGGCAGAAGTGCTGAGCAAGAGTCTGAGCCATTGGGATAGTTCTGTTGCTGTAGCAGAGCTGAAAATGCCAGGTGACCTTTGAGCAGTCTGTCCTGGCTTCTCTACAGAATCAAAAAGCTGTTGATAAATGTAGTCCCAACAGACCTAGCATGTCCAGTTTTCTAATGGTGCTAATGCAGTGCTACGCAAGCAGATGTACTCAAGTGTCCTGACCTGAAGAAGGTAGCGTTAGGGGAGGAAAACAGGCAAGACATCAACTTGTCCATCTCTGTGGGCTTCATTGCTGCTTTTTGAGGTTAGTCATTATCTAAAGGATGAGTCAGAGGAGCATGGACCAGCAGCTACTCAAAAGGAGCTGCCATGGGGTTTTTACATAAGTAGTTTCCCCTCTGTTTCCTGTCCCTGCCTCAAATGCTCCTGGCTGGAGAAGAATAAATGTCTGGCTGTGGATGGGATGAAAGAATCCCATTTGCCTTTAATCCCTCTTTTATTCTGAGTGAAAATGAGCATATGTGTAGGTATGTGGCATGTGAGGGCTGAACATTCACCAGCAAAAGCTGCCTGTCATGTGTGCTCAGTTATTAGAAGCTCACAAGTTGCGCTTGAGGCTGCTTTTACATTTCAGCCTCAGAGAATTTTCAGCCAATGCTCCAGAAGGAGAAGAAACATTTGGCATGTCAGGAAGAACACCCCATGCTTGGGGAGAAGGACCTGCAGGGCAGCTCATGAGGGCTGTGGTGTGTTTGTGAGATGCCAGAAGTTCTTCTGCTGGAGTACTTAATGCATCATAATCTTCTATTCTTTACAGCTTTATCTTCTGTGCAAGTGATAGTTAAATGTTAGCCAAGGTAGAAGGTAATATATTAACATGCTCTGCAATGTAAGCATCAAGGAATCCTTATAATAAAAGCTTAAAGCTAACTAGAGGAAGAAAAGCCTGTTAAGCTGGATTTGAAAGCACTGTCTCACAGAGTAGCGAGTGCTCCTGTGGTAAGTAGTCTTGCAATTTTGATGCCAGGTATTCAAGAACTATGGACTCTGTATTGCGTTTTGATGTTTTGGGAGCTGAAAGTCAAACAGAAATCCTGAGGAGCATGTTAAACACTTGGCAGATGTGTTTTGAGTGCTATGGGAAAAGGAAAATCTGCCTGCCCGCCGTGATGCTTTGGAGATTCGTGGCTGCTCTCAAAGGAGCCCCTTCCTCTGAATTGAGGCTCAAATGAGACCCCTGATTTTATTTAAACCAATAATGTTTCCTTTTTTTTTTTCCCATTTTCTATACTGTGTGGGTGAAGCTGTTGGATGTTGTTCAGAGAAATCAGTCCTCCTAACTCACATTGCCAGTGTAACTTTTGGAGCAGTCATCAGAAAAGCATTGCAGAAGATGTTTCTGCAGTCACAGCAAGGGGAAGAGAAGACTAGAAGTGTTGATCTCAGCACATAATGAGGGCTGTACTGCTGCTCAATCGTATTTTATTTTACCCTCTCTGCCTGCTTTGTTATCCCAGGTGTCAGGTCTTCAGGGGGCTGAAATTGAGTTAAAGTCTTTTTCATTAAATGGCTGGATGGCTTCTGGGACTGTTTTCCCCTTGGGTCAGGAGTAGAAATGGGACCCAAGGTGGTCATGTGTGTGAGGTAAAGCTATTTGATAGCTATTTAGTGATGTTTAGAATGACCAAAGTCCTGACAACTTTAATACTACTTAAGGCAGCATCTCTTTATAGATGCAGCCGTCATAACTGATGCTACTCACCCGTCGGCAGTGAGGCCAAAGAGTCCATAAGAAACTAAACTCCCTAATCAGCTGTGGAGATCATCCTTCCAGACTTAAAAACCATCATGAGTGAATTTAAATTGGTTTGTCTTGTAGCAAATGAAAGAGACTTTTTGCAGTGCATCATGATCAAAAGGCTGATTTCTCCCAGAAACAGGAGCTGACGCTCACCTGTCATGTATAGTCTTTGGCTCTGTCTTGTTATCTTGGATACAAGATGTATTATCTGTGTTTGTTTAAGCAAGTCTTTTCTTCTGAGCAGGTCTGCATTGCTGGGAAGACATTGACAAGTTAAATTCTTTTCCCAAGCTCGAGGAGGTGAAATTGCTAGGAATCCCTTTGCTGCAGTCCTACACCACTGAGGAACGCAGGAAGCTGCTAATAGCCAGGTGTGTTCCTTGTTCATTCTGCTCAGCAGAAGAGTTACATGGCAATGAATGGCTGGGAGTGGGTAACTGGAGGAAGAGGCTGTTAGGAGATAGGGTTTGGTGTGAGTTGACCACTCAGAAAGATGTCAGTTTTGGTTTCTTTATTGTTGTATTGGAAAACGGGAGTAGTGGCAACGTTAAGTCTAATTTCTCTGCTTTTCAGTGATTTTAGAACCTGATACATACGTGTGCATGCGATGCACATGTGAGATGAAAATACTTTGGTTTGAATGTGGTGGTGACTGTCTTGTCAGTCACCTTGGGGGTTTCCTCTTCTTGCTGACTGTATTTCTTGGTGTCTGCATGCAGGTTGCCATCTATTGTCAAGCTCAACGGAAGCATCGTTGCTGATGGGGAGCGAGAGGACTCGGAGCGATTCTTCATCCGGTATTACATGGAATTCCCAGAGGAGGAAGTCCCATTCAGGTAAGCGTTCTTTGCCATGGAATGGAGAGCAGGGGCAGAAGGGCAGCAAGGCCGAAGGAAAGGTGACAGAACAGATGATGTTGTATCAGGCTAGCTGTTCATGTCTTGCCTTCCTCAGTCTGTTTTAGTTGATGCTGTTATACTAGAGTATTGTCTGATGACTTGTAGAATCATTTCTGAGTCAAGTTTAGTCTTGAAAGTGTCCATGTCAAGTGCCATTAAACAACATGACTGTTCAATTCACGATCTTCATTGCTTCCTGGCCTCCCTGATGGCTAGCTTCATAATCCACCTGTGTTTGGGAGTCCCCACAAGCCAGTACAGACGTGTTCTCTGGTGCCAGGCCGGGGCATCTAATTCTCTTGACCATCTGGTGTGTGGAATATGACTGGTGATGGGAAGCTGTCCCCTCACTTTTAGGACCACAAATCACAAATCTGATGGGTTTTCTTTGCCAAAAAAGTATGCCCAATGATCCGTTTATCTTGGTAAACTAATGAACTTTGACAGATGCTGTTCAGTTGGTATCTTCACTGTGCCAGCATCTACTTACTGCTTCTTAATGGGCTGAGGAAGGATCATGGAACATCAAGCCATTGCATTTGCATGCCTTTTGCCCTGGAACCCTCATGTGCTTTACAGACAACAAAGCTTCAGAGCCCTTTCTTTATGGAAAGAGAGAAGGACAATAGTGCATATGTGTTTCCAGACAGGGGAAGGGACAAACTGAGGTCAAAGATATTTCATGGTATGGATGACAAAGGTGCAAATGGAATTTGGTTGGTGTTTACATTGGCTGGTCAGTCAGTGTTTCCTCCAGCTTAACTCTTTGGTAAAATGTCTCTTGTCTTTTGAAAGCATTGTGTGTGTGACATGGAAATACATTAAGGACAAGGGAACACTGAAATTGGGAATGAGGGCATGGCATTTCGTATGATTGCTAATAGGTCCAGCTATTACTGTATTTGTTAAAGGCATCCTGGGGTCAGTTCAGAGGCAAAGGGTACTAATGTAGTGAGGGCAGGAAGGCAGCTAGTGATCCCTGAGGATAAGTCCTGCTTGTAATCTTAAAAGTCCTTGAAGCAGAAAGATGGAAAGAGATATTGGCAGGAATTGCAGCAGAGGCGGAGAATGCAGGGGAGAGGATGGGGAGCCAGGGACCGTGAGCTCATGGGGCTGCTCCCAAAATGGATTATTTTCCATAACATTTTATCTCTACCAAAACTGTTTTGTGTCTCTGTGTTTGTGGCTGTAGAAGGGAAGAACAGGGATGTATTCAGCTGCAGACTGAGAGGGGAAGTAAGGTACGAGTAGACCTTTGATGCTGGTGGAATGTGTGTGCCTTACTGAGCTCGCCAGGAAGGGTTTGTGCACAAGAAGGCAACTAAATGAGTTGATGTCAGACTCTGTTTCTTTTCCTGCTGGACTTGTGTCTCTGGATATTGTGGTGACAAGTTCTTTGTATGTCCAGGGCCCATGTATTGTTGAGAAGGATACAGTTGGGTACAGCTTGATGATACTGTTAGGATGTGGAATTTGGGAACAGGCTTTGTGCACATGCAGCTGGGATCAGTTTCCAGACAGGAGCTCCTGTAAGCAATAACTGGTATCTCATCCCATCCAAACATGCTGGGTATGACCAACATGCTAGCTTTATGCTGTTTCCCTAAGATACAGGAGAATTACCTCCCCCTTTGATTTCTTAACCTTTAAACACTGTTACTGCCCTTTTCTTGGTCAATGGCCTCTTTGTCTGAATCCCTTCATCTGTGAAGCATTTCCAAGGAACTTAAGTATCTACTAAAGAGGATTGTTCTGTTCTGGAAGAGTTGTATGCAGCTACAAGCTATTTTCTAACAAGGCTGCAGATGGCTGAGTGTGCCCCTAGTGCCAAGGGCTGGTTTTCAGCTCCTGGACCTGTGTGCAGGAGCCCTTGTAGGAAGGGAAAGCTGGCAGTCTCTTCAGAGTGATTCCATGTGTATTTGTTGCTAAAGCTTCCACTTATTTGCTCCCAAATCTGGTGTGGTCTCTCTGAAGGTGGTTCATAATTAGAATCTAGTCAGGACACATGCATGTTCTTGCTGGGGTATGGCATCTGCATTGCAGTGCTGCCTCAAGCAGAGGAAGAAGACACTCAGGCATGGAAACCTCACGAGTTCAAGCAGCCCCCCTCAAGACTGTTGAGGTACAGCATGTGATAAGTGAACAGCACACAGCAAACCCCTCTGCTTGCATTGCATGTCTTCATGGGCTGCAGCTTAAAGAGATCAGAAAGGAGGGAAATGGAAAGAGTAATCTCTCTCCCTCTGGATGTTGTGGGTTAGAAAGCAGTGCTGAGCATACAGTCCAATATTGGCTGTCTTCTTGATTGACGTCTTTGTGTCTGTGGGTTTTTAATGAGTCCTCTGCTTGTCTGCTCTGCTGTTTATCTGCAGAGTATCAGAGATACTTTTAGCCAGGCTCAGTTCTTCAGCATCCTCTGCTCTGGCAGCCAGCGGCTGCCAGGCTGCAGGGGTGATTATGAAAGTCTCCAGGGTGCCTATTATCGGGGTACAGAGGAACCACATGAGCAGCATGCCTTCATTCTTCCTGTTTTGAGGGAAGCCAGTCATTCAGGCTCTGAACTTTATTTGCAGGCTGCAGCTAGTATACAAGGAGCAGGCTGCAAAGCTTGTTCTGTATTTCCTGAACATGAGAAAATGTAAGACAGCATTGCCTGACCCTCTGCGTGCTTACAGCATGCATTTGGGTAATCTTAGCCCACTCCTGGTGCTTCTGTCTCAGCAGGCTTGAAATTTGTCCCCCTCTTTATGCCCTTCGCACCATCAGCCCTGTTCACTGCAGTTTCCCCAGGCATGAACTACTTCTAGTTGGCACTGGTTGCTGGTCTGTAGCATGTGGAGACGATGAGAGCCGAAGGGATATCCCAAAATGCTCTGAGGGCAGCAAAGGGCAGGTTTGCTCTCTATTCCTCTCCTGACCACATCCTTCCAGAGGTGTTGGAAACCGTGCTGCAAAGGTCTCTTCTCTGCTGGCAACACGTTGGCTAACACTTGCTTTTACAGCAGGCAGTAGCCCAGTGGGTAAAATATGGGGAGTGTGTTGTCTCCTGTCAGCACTAATGGTTTTCCCAAAGAAATAGGCCTGATCCTGTCATTCCCAGGTGACTGAGAGCAGGGCAGCAGCCTGCCTTTGGATGCTGTGCCTCGGTGAAAGCTCGTTTTGTCTGTGAGACTGGGGCAATCCTAGTGCGTTGTAGCCCTTACCTCATTTCCCTGCAGACAGAGGGTCTGCTGTTCTTCAGGAACATTCCTGCCTTGAGCAGGACTCCCTGGGGTCACCTGGCCTGCCAGGTCCCATCATCTCTCAACAGGGGCCGTGACACAGTGCCGATCGCATTCAGCTCAGGCTCGGACTGGGAACAAAAAGAGCTTTCTGTGCAGTGCATAGTGGAGGGCCTCTGAAACGTTACCTTTCCCAGCAGCTCTTGGTCTTTGTCATTTCAGTCACATTGTGTTTTGTGTGGCCGTTTTGCCTCTTTCCCAGCCAGGCAGGGGAGGTGCAGACTTGGAGTGATACCTGCTGAAGGGAGTGGGAGACTGAGATGGGCTTCCCATTGCAGGAGATGGCTCCCAAGGATGGGCCATGTGAGGGACAGTTGGAGAGCTTGGCTCCAAGGAGAAAGTGATGGTGGAGTGTGTGTCTCTGCTAGGAAAATTCCCCTGTTGTTTTAGAGAAAGGAAGATTTGTATGGAGCAAAGCAATTTGAATGCCACCTCAGCAATATTCTTTACTCATAAGAGCCTCGTCCATCCTCCCCATCTTGACTGAAGTGCCAGTTAAACTGTAGGGTGTTTCAGAAGAGCCAGCTATGGAGGATGAGGGCTGCTCATTGCTGTCTGGGTTCTGGTTTTAGCTCTCATCAGAGTTCTGGGCTTCACATGAATCACACCTTGGGATCTGTGCTCACCCTCTTGTGATCCAGTCACTCTACTCTCCTTGCCAATGTTCACTTACGCTTTGCAACCTAATAGCATCCTTGCATCAAGTGGCAGCTCAAGTGAGGTAGAATCATAATGCGGAACAGAAACTGACTTGTGAAACACTACGGCAGCTCTGCTGTAACTCTGGACACGTTTAATTTTACAGGTATCACGAGCTGGTCACAAAGTATGGGAAGCTGGAGCCCTTGGCCGTGGTGGATCTTCGGCCACAGAGCAGCGTGAAGGTGGAGCTTCACTTCCAGGACAAGGTGGAAGAGATGTCGATCCGTCTGGATCAGACTGTGGCAGAATTGAAGAAGCACTTAAAAACTGTCGTGCAGTTGTCAACAAGCAACATGCTGCTCTTCTACTTGGACCAGGAAGCTCCCTTTGGTCCCGAGGAGATGAAATACAGCTCACGAGCACTGCATTCCTACGGCATTCGGGATGGAGATAAAATTTACGTGGAGCCCAGAATGAAATAGCCTCTTTTGAGTGCATACATGGCCCCCCACACCCACACACATGCATTAAGGAGTTTTGGCAAGGTTTTTGTTTCGGCTGGTTGGTTGAGGTTTGGTTGTGTTTCTGTAGCAGGTGATTTCTTAGCCCGGAGGAAGTGCCCTGATCTGAGAATCATGCCTGCCATCCATTGCAGGTGACCTCGAGGTGACAGTTGACTTCAGTGCGTGTGTTTTAGTGTGTGCAATACCTTGATGTTTCCTTTGATGCTCCGGTATACTCGTGATTTGGCATGAATGGTCACTTGTTCAAGCTAAAGGATGCTAGGATCCATAAGGGAGACGATAGCTAGGTGCAGAATTTGACCTGTCGTTTTCTTTGTCTAAATTGTTAGGTTTGGGCTCCACCAGAGCACCCTATGGCCTAGCTATCCAACTGTGGCTCGAGCTTGCTCAAGTATTTGTTTGCAGCTAGGTGCTGTCTCAACCTTTTGTTACGCTCGAGTTCAGTGACAAGATCTAAAACAATATTCTGCTTGATTCAGAGCTCAGGTACTTAGTGCATCCACTTAATTCCACTGGTTTGGGTTAGATGAGTGCACGAAATGGGGGAAAGAAAGAGACCCTTATTAGAAAGAAACAATTTATTTTCAAAATGCACGCTTTATATCCATACTGTCCTGATTTTTTGGGTAAAAAGTATTGATTTCTCTCCTGGGAGAGAGTAAGGGGAAAGTTGGAAGTTTGTGTTTGTTGCTATTGCACCAGAAATGAAACCTAGCACTTTCCCCCAGGGGCTCCTAGCTGCAGGGTCCCAGCTTAGAGTCTGAACTAGGAGAGCGTGTTGGCTCAGATCAGTTCCTAGAAGATGAGTAACAAAGCAACCAGACTGATGGTTGTTGTAAAGCAGGTTTTCACTCTCTGTGTTGGCTTCCCCCCTACACGCACCTCGTAGGCATCGCAGGCTGCTGCTTAAATTAGTCTCCATTTTCTACTGCAGAGCAGATTCCCTTTCTTGTGCAATGAGATCCTCCTTCCTTTATCTCTCTTATGTCCCTTGTTCCTCTGTCTCCTTGGCAAGTTGAAGACCTTTTAGATGACCTACTCATAAGCAGCTACATACAAGTTTTTGAAGCTGTGCAGTGAGGGCTCTATAGTTACATGTGAACTTCTGACCTGAATGTTGAATTGCTCCCTTTTCCCCATGTGCACTTTCTTTCCCATAATGCTTTTGTCCATATTACCGAGCTCCTTTTATATTTTTGGAGTTGTGTATTTCTCTTCATATTTTACCTAGATGCTGGGGTGGGTAGAATGGGGAGGGGAACAAGTATTATCTCATAGTCTTCAGGTTGGGAATGTGGGGACCATTCAAAGGGGAGTTGTTCTGCATCCAGAGGAATGATTAAAAATGGGAGGATTTAAGACACTTTACTAATTTGTGCCTCATCCCCCTGCCAAAAATGTCAATTTTCTGGCCCTGTTGAGATGAGCAATAGGAAATGGAGCAAGACTCACCATTAGTAGCGTACAGGCTGCGGCACGTACCTGCAGAGCTGTGGTACCCGTAAAACAAAAGAGCAGGGAGATGGTGGTAGTGTAACATAAGATGATGCTTTTATAAGCTAGAGCTTTACTGAAGATGTATTTTCCATTTGGGCAGTGAAAGACATTTGCTGCCTTATAGCAGAACTCTTAGGCCAACACTTCTGTATGATATATACATACATAGGCATAGGAAAAGTTGTGTTTAATAAGATATTTTGTTATAAAACAAAGTTTTATGAAGATATGGTTGTTTAATATTAGAAGCCTATTTCTCCCCTTGACCTCCAGTTTAAGTAGGTTATCTCTCAGTCGCTGCAATGTCAGAGGTAGGCGACCGATGAGGATGCAAAAGCGTCTCTGACCTAATTCTATAGAGCAGTAATTGCCTATATGGGTATGTTTATGGCATTGTAACTGGTATTAATGAGATGCTGTAACTATTGACCAACATCCTCAGCACAATTAAATGTCTCGGTTTCAGAAAAGGAAGTAAACACCATTAAAGAGTGGAATGGGATGTTAAAGAAGTGCCAAGTACATGCTTTGAAGTTTGTTCACCCACGGAAGTTTAGCCAGTCCGTGGAGAGAACAGTGCTGTCATTATGCCAGCTCAGAACTGTCAGTACATCATGCTTTTCTTTACGGTGGGCCTGGTGGAGACTGGAAGGTGGAAAAGAGAACACCTGCAGGTATACAAGGTGACAAGTGCCATGGGGCTGACAGGGATTTTGCACTCAAACCGGCTCCCCTGGTCTGTTCAGGTCAGGAAGTCACAGTATGAATACCACTGCCTTGTGACTTTGTTAGGGGAAGGTTGTTTATGGGTGATGTTCTCGAGCAGTTCACGTCCTATGTGGCTAGCAGAGCGCTTGTGGGCTGGAAACCAGCAATCCTGGTTTGCTTCTCACAGACAAAGAGTTGTGTCCAAATCCAAAGACGGTTTATGTGACCAGATGGTTGTCTTTGGAAGGTAGGGCCAAATGGCATGCAATTGTTGTGGCAAAATACCCCAAGTCGGCTTGCTTTACTTTTGTAATGCCTTCTGGGAAGAGGTATTGTATGCATGCCATGTTACTGCTAAAGAGAGGACAGTGCCAGTGGGAGAGAGGGAGACGTCTGAGTGAGAGGGGAGATTTAGGGCTGAGGGTGGGTGCCAAGAATCTGTGAGGGTCCTGAGCTAGCAGGAGGCTTGATTTAAATCAGTGCGCTGTCCTGAGGGGCTGTGACCTGGTGGTGTCTGCATATACCTGCTTTAGGAAAAGGTCCCTGGATCTATCATATTACACAATAGATTTGCAGGCTTCTCTATCTTTTGTTTCCTTCTGTCCGAGGGCTACTTTTGTCAAGAACTGTTTTGTTGTTCGTGCTGGTTCATGCATAGCAGTGGGCAAAGCACCTGCTTCGGAAGGAATTAGGTGACAGCTATATACCAAAGTGTCGCACGGCTCCTTGTGTTGAGATGAGATGCTGTGCTGTTGTGTTTTTTGGATACATTCCTATTGACTCTCCATGTTTTGACCAGATGTTTCATGCGGATCGCTTAACTGGCGATGCGATGAATATGCATGGCATGACGACTGTCCTCTGCTTCCTCACTGGGATTTGTAACCCCCATTACTGGGAGTTGCACACATTCCAGTGGCAGATAATTGCATGGCCCGTGATGGCTTGAAGGAACTGAGCCTAATGGTGCTCGTTGCTTCTGGGGATAGGCTCTTAGTTTGCCCTCGCCTCCTCGGGTCTGTAATCTGATGAAGGCGACTTGGCGGCTCTGCCTCCGTCGGTTGCTGTTCTTGCTTGTAAATGAGATTCTGTAGGTTCTGTTCGTGTATGGAGTTGGAAATGCAAACGAGGTGCTGAAAGCAGCCCAAAGGCTGAAATATGTATTCCTGGCAGCTGTGCCTCCCTCATTTGAACGTGGCACTTCTGTAGGCGGTCGAGAGACGCCTTCCCCAGAGCAGCGTTCGAAGGGCTTTAGCCATCTCGGGCCTTGCCTCTGTGATTGCTTTTCTGCAGCTACTGGAAACTTCAGCTGTAATTTTGACGTGAAGGTCTGTTCTTGCTCCCTATTAATGATGCATCCATATGTAATTTTAAAGAAAAAGGAAGAACTCTCTAAGTCCAGTTTGTTTTTTACTCTGGTTTCTCTCACAGGGGATATACTTCCTGCTCCCACACTTTGCCTTTGGTTTGCTCGCAGACTTAGCAGTGGAATTCAGGCCAAATAGGTAATTGGTTTGGATCAGTTCAATAAACTTATGTAAGTTTTTACAAAGTGTCCCAAGTTTTGCACTTTTGTGTTCCCTCCTTCTCACCTTTATGTTTAACCACACACCTTTGGCAGGCTGAAAGCTGCTGAGATTTCCTCTTCCTGATGCCTGTTCCTGCCTCCTGTCTGCCTGATGAGCTTGGGCAGAGCTACCTCATTTTGTGGTATGTGCTTGTTGAAAGGAGAAGTCATGATGCTGGAAGACCTAATCCTCTTCTGGACTGTATTGCTCCGTGGTGGTTACTCACCCCTACTCCAGGTGATGAAGAAGGCTTGAGCTCACTCTGTTACCTGCTCCATGTCTTAGGTGGGACTGGCCTAGGGGTTAAAACAAGTTTCACCCTCAAGAAAAGGTTTGTAGGTGGTGATGAGGAGAGCAACGTCCCCACTAAAGCAGGAGTCATGAGCTAAGCCCATGCTGGCCTTTGCCAAATGACCCTGGGCATTCTGGATGGGATGCAGTCTTCCCTGGGCTGGACTCGGGTTCCTTTGAATGGGAATGCAATAGGGCTCTTCCTGCAGTTGCTTTGCTGAGGTTGAGCAGCCAGAGATCCCCTTATCTCATCTTGTAATGCTGAGTTTTCCTGGAGGCCAGGCACGGGAAGGAGGTTTTCTGGTAGAAGGATAAAAAGAAGAGGGAAAGCAGTTGTTTGCTCAGCTCTGCTGCTCAGCACTGCGTGATGGGAGCATCCCCTGCCAAAATAAAATAGCCTAGAAGACAAAGTCTTCCCCAAAGAGACAGTGAAACCTAATCAGAATTCATCAGTGTAGACTTGCCCAGGATGAACAGGACCAGAATATTAAGTTGACAAAGGAGTAGAAGGAAACCTATTTTCAGTGATTTTCTCTGTGTTACAAAACAGGCTGAGAAGAGGCAATTGATTTTTCTGGGGCTGGTAACATTTTGTATAGGATGGAAAGGAAAAGCCATGGTGCGTGGAATGACAAGCTGGAAGTAATCTGCCCCTGAAATACCGGTCAATGCTTATAATGCCCCAGCCCTCCTAAAGTAGTCATTGGTTTAGAAATGGGGAAAAATACATTAGAAAAGGAAGCTTCCTACTAGCAAGAGTGTACGGAGCGAGCAAGCTCTGGGACGTACTGAAAGAATTTACTGAGGTAAGATGCAGCACTTGGGGGTGAGCTCGCTAGACACAGTTCTAAGGGCACCTAGGGTCCTGGGAAAGACTCCTGGGCTTTTAGGTGCTTCCTGTTTGGCTGCTGGCATTCCTGTCCCCTCCTGTCCTGATGGAAGGATGTGTATGGGTAGCTGAGGGTTCTACCGACTGCAGAATCCATCGCCTCTCAGCTGCTGTTCTGCCTCTCTCAATTGACATCAATGAGAATCAAGTGAAAGCAGTTGGATCTTTTTTTAGGCTGCAGGTCTCTGTAACACACTTTGAGGCTTAGAGCCTGCAAACCTTTGTCAGGTAGCGCTCTCTGGGGCTTATGGTGTTTCCCAGCCTGTGAGGGAGCCAGCCTGTCAGCATAGGTTGAAACGTTAACCAAGCAGCAGCCATCACCAAGCACTGAGGAACAAGAAGCATCCTTGGTAGCTGCTCAGCTCAGGTGACCAGGGGTGTGGAAAGCATCCTCCCTCAGCCCAGTATGTCCCTGTGGAATTGCATGCTGCTGGAATGAAAATGGTAATAACACAGCAGCCCCCCAATGAAGCTTCCCACTGGATCACGTCCTTCCAGAGAGGACAGAAACAGGACCAGCAATGAAGCCCTCTCCAGCAGATTTGGAGAGAGCATGCTGCACTGGGTAAGTTTTCCCTTTCCCACCTGTAAAAGCAGAAGTTACAGAAAGTAAAACAAGCCTGGGATGGTAAAGTAACTCAGTTGGAACTCTGGGGCACTGCCTTTGAACACTGCTTTAAGCCTAGCACTGTTTAATGCTAATCCTGTAACATTATATAGATGGGCGTGCTTTTTCATTTACACAAAGGAGGAAGGGGCTCGGTTCTTCTGAGTTGGTTTCTTTCTTCCCCTTCAGCAAAAAGCGATGCTGAGCAGCACAGCCACAAGCCCAGCTCCGACTTGCTGACATTTCCATCTGAATTCACCTGAAGGGGGTGAGTTTTTGGGGAAGAAAGACGCTTCTTTCCCCCTCCAGGCCAGAATCTGATCTACAGATTAGCTTGCTTGGTTATCAATAGAGGCAACAGTTGTGATTGCAACTCAACGCTCCTCCAGCCCTGGAACAGCACTGAAGGAACGAGACTTTACAATTGCAAGAGCAAGGGGACTGAGACATCGTTTCAGTCATCGGCAGTAATTGGCTAAGGAGGACCGGGATGCATTCTCCATTGACGTAGGATTTTTCCCTGATCTACCAAGATCTGTCTGATATTTCAGATTTAGATTGCTCCTCTATCTACACAACAGGTTGGTAATTTTCTGTACCGTACCTAAAACTTTGCGGTTTTGAATGTGATACGTTAAGTAACGCATCCTTTATTGTCATGTTTCCCAAGCTCTTGTTCTTTGACTGCCATAGCTTCCTCTAGTCACCGTGTGCCCAGCCTCTGCTAGTGAATCCACAGTGACGCAGATTATGATGTATGTAATATTCTGTCGTTCTCCTTTTGCCTTTCCAAGATAGGGAAACAGGTAAAACTTTTCCTTGGTGCATTGAATTTTTCTCAGTTACTGTGGTCAGTGTTGATGCGTGTGGCATGCTGAGGAGCAGCAAAGCAGGGAGGAACTTCCACTGTGTTTCATGCTTTCTAAGCTCCTGGTAGTGGGAGACAAGTGGAAGGGATGTGGGACAGGTGATGGCACGTTCCCTGTTGGAGTCCTGTGCTCTATGCATTATGTAGGTATACTTGGAAGGAGGTGGGTCTGTTGGTCCCCAACACTATTGAAGCAGACCTATAGGGAGAACACAAAGAGATACTAGATTCTGTAGGCAGTGTGTCCACCCAACTGAAGTGCATGTATAAAGGGAGAAGGCAAAGGTATTGAAACTGAGGCAGTACATAATGCATAGACAGAGTTTGTGTTGAAGCTGATCACGTACTCACCCGCGGGCGCGCACAAGCTGAGAGCACACGATACCTTCCTGGGAGTTTTACGTTGCTCTGCTTGCATGTAATGAAGGGAAAGCGACAGGCAAAGTAATCAAAGCAGGTGTTTTAGTGATAGTTTCTATTGAATTAATAATGAGTAACAAATTGCATTAGGCACAGAAGGAATTAGAGCTGGCACAGGATTTCGCTTTCGTTTTCCCAGCCTTGTATCCGATTCTCTCTCTGCCATTGATTCCTGTACAGCAAGGAGCTGCCCAGCTGTGTAAATGTTTGTGCTTCTTCCACACTTGTCAAAACTGGTGATTGTTGTGTTAGCAGCTGGCACAAAGCGTTAGTTGAAGCGGTGCCTGAAGCCCCTTACGCAGGAGAGCACGCTTCAGCTCTGCATCAGCTCTTGTATTTGGAGCAGTGCAAAGCTGTTCCTCTTGAAGTGTCCATCCTCACGCTAGGTACACCGGGAAGGAATTGCTTTTGAACTATCGGAGCAGACAGCCCATGGAGAGCAGGGGCTATCTACAACTTGCAAACACCGCGTGCAATGAGCAGGGGCTCTTCCCTGTGCTTACGGGCTTAGTTTGCCAATACCTGCAGGGTGATTTGTTGGTATTGCCAAGAGAAATCTCATTGCACCACTGAACAGAGCAGGCATTTCTCCAGGGTCTGCCTGGTGGGTGAGGGACCTCAGTCTCTGAAGCGTGCTCATGTCAGTGGCTTCAGGAAGTGATGGCGCTCAGCATCACCCGGGGCTTCCTTGAGGATGCATTTTCCAATGGATGTGATACATGTCCGGGTTTCTTTCCTTCCTGTAGGATGAACAGGCAATCGTTTCTCGGGACCTGGGTGGCCCTTTTGGTGATAACTGCACGGCAGCAAGGTGAGGGAGTCCAACACTGGTCAGCTGTGCTGGGAAGTACAGAGAGCTTGGAAAGCACACACAGCCCCTTGGCTAGTGCAAGGGCAAGACCCAGGGTGAACTCAGTGTTTCCTATGGGAGGGAGGGACCACCAGTATTAAGGGTGGGTAATGTGGCAGATGTGTGCCACCTGGCTTAGGAACCAGCTCGAGAAATGCCCTCCAGGGTAAAAATCACAACCAGTGGAGGCCTGCTGGGCTGTTTGGCTGGATGAAGTGATGCATATTAAAGTATGGTAGTGTCCCACTAGTAGTGCTAAAGTTTCTGCTGAGCTCCCAATTTAAAGAAGAAGTAAAATCCCTGTCTCGTAGCTAAGCCTTAGCTGTAGTAACTCGTCAGGTGCATTACAGCTGTGAAATGATGGATTTTACTGCCTAGCAGCCAGGAGTTTTGCTGTGTCCCTCTGCACATAGCTGTGAAACCAGACTTGCAGCTCAGACACCATCACACACCACCTCCCTTTATGTCTGGCGGGGCACAAGTGTTATCTTATGAAGCCAGGATGCCATTGGGTTAGGCCAGGCTTCTCTTTGTCTCCTTTCCCAAAGGGAAGCTGGACCAGTTGAACCTGTGAAGAAGGGTCAGATGGAGACTCCCTACTCCCAGGCAGGGTGCATCCTCAGGGTGACTAGGAGAGAGCTTGGGCAGCACCGAGAGCTCCTCCTGCATCCATAATGGTGCACAGAGCAAGCTGTCCTCAGCTGGAGGCCCCTGACCAGTGCAGGGTATGGGCTAGAAAGCCAAAGCATGTCCAGAATCCAGCTAAACAGAGCCAGGATTGTTCAGAGCCTCATGTTGGCCAAGATTGAATGTCGTGAGGACAGGGTACTGCTTTTCTGTTGCAAAGAGGGGAGGAGGGGAAGAAAACCCAGCAAAAATCCCCATTTACTCTGTGTTGAACCACACCGGTCATTAACTGGAAGAAACAAGCCATGAGATGACAGCAGAGATCCGGTTGGGGCTGCAATGGGAAAGAACACATGCTTTAGGGCCAGAAGTGCACGCTTGCAACTCAAGCCAATCAGTGACTTATTCCAGTAGAAAGTGTCAGGCTTGTACTGAAACACATCAAAACTGTCTTCTGAAATACCTTTAGGGGAGAGGCAATTATGTTCCTTGACAGCGCTTTTTAGCAGGAAAACCTAATTTTGCCCACAAACTGTGGAGCTGTTGTGGGACACCCACAACGGGAAGGAGATGAGGGCAAGGCAGCAAAATAGCTCCTCACAGGAGGTCAACATTAGGGGATAGGCAACCCCAGCACCTTTCTGGCATTGCCTTAAGGCCTCTCCTATCACTGTCCTTCCAGCTCACACCATGAAGAGTCTGTATCCCTTCTGGCAGAACGACACCAAAACACCCAAAGTAGATGATGGAAGCTCTCCTGAGATCAAGATCTCCGTCCCGTTCATCTTCTTTGGAGCCCCGTACAGGAGCGTTTATGTAAGTGAAGAAGCAACCATCCCTTTATTCTTTTCCGTGCCATTAGCAGCTGCATTTTAAACTCTCTCCCTGTCATCAGGAATTGGAAGATTTATTAGCACCTACCTGACAAGTTCTTAGATTTCATGAACTGATAGGTTTTATGATTAAGAATGTCAAAGGTATATTTAATGGGCTAATGTTCATGGGGAAGGAATATAAAAGGCAATAAATTTTTTGTAGGTGATTAAATGGTACAGCAAAGTTAAGGCCTTGACACAAGGAGCATTATTCCTGTTACATGACAAGAAATAAGAACACACAGAGACCTGTAGGGGAAAACATAACTGCAATGGCTTGGACCCGTACCTGAGACAAGGATGGGCTGCTGTGTCTTCAGATGAAAACACAGCCAAAGGCCAGCAAAGGGGGCTTCTTCCTGGCCATGCAGCTGCCTGTGTCATAGGCCAGGGTCTCTCAGTGCTGCAGGGCTGCTCTCCAAAGCTGGGTAAACCCAGAGCTCTCAGTACCTTCTGCCCTAAGTCACCCACCTTGATGCTTCCTGATAAACCAGCAGCTCTCTGCTCCCTACAGAGGCTTGCTCAAACAAAAGCGGGTCTCCGTGCAGGTCAACAACAATGGGGTGATCTCCTTCAATGCACTCGTCAGCCAGTTCACACCAGAAGCTTTCCCCTTGACGGATGGCCGGGCCTTCGTTGCGCCCTTCTGGGCTGATGTGCACAATGGCATCCGCGGGGAAATCTACTACAGGGAGAGCACGGACCCCGAGCTGCTGAGGAGAGCCTCCAAGGACATCCGCAAGCACTTCAAGGACATGTCCTCTTTCTCTGCCACCTGGGTCTTCATCGTCACCTGGGAGGAAGTCACCTTCTATGGAGGAAGCAGCACGACGCCGGTAAGAGCCATGAGCTGTGCTTCTTGATGGGTGGTGGTTGATGGTTGAGTTTTTCTATACCTGTATAAAGCTGTCTTGGCCTTCTTGCATAAACCGAGCTGCTTTGTGTTCCTGTTCCTCAGTTCCCTCTTCTCTGTACTGTGATACATCACCTTCATTTAGCCTATGCTTCTGCAGTGATAGAACAGAGCTATGTGTGCAGGAGGCTATAAGGACCTCAGTCAAAGGTCATTTATAAGGGAACTGAAGTTTTGACATTGAACAGTAGCTATGTCATGATATAAACCCCTCGAGGCTCCCACTTGCTCCTATGCTGGATCAGTTCTGTCCTCTACAGGGGTGCAGGTTATAATGGTGATGGAAAAAGGCTGTGGAGGTGGATGGGAAGCCCTTCATTGTCCCGCCATCAGCCAGAATCTTCTCTGTGCTCCCTCCTTCTCCTTGGTCATCCTCTTGAGACTGGATTTTGTAACTTGCCCTTTGCTCCCCACTGCCTGCTTCTATCAAGGATCCAACATGGGTTTGCTCTGGTTTGCACCCTGAGCTCACCTTGCTAGGCCCCAGTGTCTTTGAAATGAGCTTTGAAACAAGCTTTGCTCCTTGCCTGTGTGAGGGGGGAGGGCTGCTCCAACAGAAAAGGAGCAGGAATCTGTGGTAAATTAAATTTTGGAAGTAATATCGTTTCCAAGGAGCTGGAGAAAGGAAAGAGAAAATGGGAGCTTTAATATGTATTTATTTGGCAAAAGACCCTTTTCCTTTCAAATCACGATGTCTTTTTCTGTGTCAGAGGTTGCAGTGCTCTCTCCAAAGCACTAATCCAAGAGGGTGGTGAGGGCATCTAGAAAAGGGTTGAGTGGCTATTCTCTAAAGATATTAAGGCCAAAAAGGAAAAGCCAAAGGGAATCCTGATGGCATTTTTGTCATGACAACCAGTCTACCTGCATAGGTGGCCTGACCCAGACTGACCAGAGAGTCACACTAGCAACTCAGTCGTGGTAGCTCCTATATTTCCATACATGTGCATGTATCTCAGAGTTTGGAGGCAGCAGTGTGATGCTTTTGAGGGCATGAACAGCTATTAAAAACCTGATTAATATGTGAGCTGCGACCACAGCTGATGTAGAGAGGTCCGTGCCAGACCACTGATGTGTTGCTGGTAGGATCCCTGTGGAAGCTTGGGGCGCAGATAGCGAGGGAAGGGTCACTGCTGTTGTTTGGGGGACAGGGTTGCTTGGGATTAGCCCGTATGCTGTGAGTGCCAAAAGCTGTCATCTTCTGTCTCAAGGAGCTGGCTCTGATAATCACTTCAGTTCTTTTCCATTTGTTAGGCTCGAGATTTAATGCATATTTTTTGCCAGTCCTGGCAGTGCTTGCAGAAGAAAATAATACATATATATATATTTGCAGACAGCAAGCAATACAGAAATTCGTGTATTGCCTGAAGAATTACATTTGCAACACAATGCAATTTATTTTGTTATGGAGCAGCCTTCCCATTCAATAGCAGCCAGGGCTTCTGGTTGGCACGTGGAGCAGCACGATGCAACTTAAGCAGGGAATTCATCGCAGTGCAGAAAAGCTACAGGAAACAATTGGGTGAATGTGGCCTTGGGGATGCTGCAGTTACTGTCCCTCAGTGACACCTGGGCAAACAGGTTCAGTTCTTGAGAGTCCTGTTAGATGGTCAGGGTGCTCAGTGTGTGTTTGACCATGAGCACCACACGTCAGCCTCCTGGTACCATGTCAGCTCCACCACCCCCTTACAGGCACCTGAGTGAAGCATTGAAGAGCTGCTGTTGTACTACCAAAGGGATCTTCCTTTGTGTTAGTTCCTTCTGAGCTCATGGCCATGGGAAGAGGCTTAGCAAGGGTACCAAGGTGGTGAATGGGAAACCAGACATAGGCAGAATCCCAGGGAAAGGATGCAGGAGCGGAAATGGTGGCTTCCCCTTAGCTTGCACTCTGCTTGCTCTGGTGTGAATTGCACCGTTTGCAGCTCTATGAAGCAGCTCTTCCCACACTTCTCACTCTCTCTGACAGCTCCTACAGGCTGCTTTGCTTCCCTTTTCAAGAGCCTAATGTGCCTTGGAAGTGACATCCCTTGTGGCATGCAAATAGCGAGTGCAGGTCCCTGTGCTAACCTTTTAAAGCTCTGTCTGCTTGCAGTGCTTGGGGTTGCTGACAGGGTAAGCCCCAACACTTTCCAGCATGAGGTGGTTCCATCAGTGTGTTCTCCCATATTATCTGTGTTTCTGTGGCTGAATTTCCTCCGTATTTAACTATACCCAGGCTCCTAGTGTTGCTCTTGAGTAATTGAAATTGGGCGACCCATGCTTTGTCCCCTGCTAAAATCCTGCTCACTCAGAGGCAGAAGGAGCAGTTATTTATCATGACGTGGTCCCCATGCAGACTAGTGTAGGCTGGGCAGGGATGGGGAGGGCAGAGAAATGCAAAAAGCAGAGAGAAGTATCCCAGCTGCATCTGCATGGATAGAGAGGATATCTTAAGGGGAGAGGCATCTTCTGTCCTAAGCAACTGTAAAAAGGAAGAGCTTGGAGCTGTGTCACTCTTGTTGGCTGGCAAAGCACATTCTCCCAGCCTGGGACCCATGCTGGCAGTCATCTGAATGTGTCTGGAGTTTGGGGGGTTGGAAATGCAGAGTCATTTCAAGGGAAAGGAAGAATGAGCAGCAGCTTTAGCAAGTACCAAGGGCATCTGTCAGCCAAGCAAAACAGCTCATAACATACATGACTGGCTTGGATGTAATGCACCGTTAACAGTATTGTAGGATATGAACGTGGAAGGGAAGCGGGTAAGATAACGTGGAGAGGAATAAAGCTAAGATAGGGTAATGGAAGATAGCAGGTCATAACAACACCAATCCTGCCGACTGCTTTTCCCCACGAGCTTATTCTCATGCTGCCATCTATTGGCGTTAAGTTGGATCTAAGATTGTCTTGTGCTGTTGCATCTCACCCAGATGATGCTAGAGATGAACGTGTCAGAAAGGCAGGCGAGCAGCGTGAGCAAAGCAGCATCACCTTGTGAGTGTGCTCGTGTTTTTCAACAGGTAAACACTTTCCAAGCTGTCCTGATCACAGATGGAGTGTCCTCTTTTGCCATATTCAACTACCATGAGATCAGCTGGACCACGGGGACAGCCAGTGGAGGGGACCCCCTCACTGGTCTCGGTGGGGTAATGGCCCAGGTGAGGCTCTTGCTCTCATATCTGTATCTCTATTGAGCTCTCAGATGGCTGCCTGTAACTGTACCAGTGTATTTGAGCTCACTCAGTCCCTCAACATCGCCAGCACTGGCCTTGCAAACTCACTGTTGGACATGGGCCATGAGAGCTCCATATATATATATGTATATATACTATGTAAATATACATCCATAGTGCTTATAGTACCTGTTAAGCTTTTCACTCTCATCTAAACTACCTGAAAACTGACATCTCTGAAAGAAGACTCTAACAGTCAGGATTTACTGTGGGGGACAGGAGTGTGGAAATGCAGCATCGCTTTACCATAGCAAAGATGTATAATGAAGTTTGCTCTCTTACTTGTCTTAGGCTGGCTTTAATGGTGGGAATATCACCAACTTCTTTAGCATCCCAGGCTCCAGAACCCCAGACATAGTCAATATTGAAGAAACAACCAACGTTAATGTCCCCGGGCGCTGGGCTTTCAAAATAGATGGCAGAGAAATAGATCCAGCCAATGGCTGCAGCCTGAGAGGTAAGGGGGAAATGGCATTGCCTTGTTTCAGGTTTGGGGGACTGGTGGAGAGGTGCTTGACTGCTCAGAGCTAAGATGCAGTTTGGGTTTGCCAAGGCAGCCCCTCATGCTGCAGCTGTTGGGACAAACACGTGAGCAGGATCTGAGCCACTACATGCAGCACATGATCACCTGGCAGAGCAAGCCTTGGTGCTAGGTTGTTTTCCTTCCTGGGATTTTAGTAACACGGTATTGCTGTAAGCCTCCATTTCTGGGGCCCAGAAGACCCTAACCCAAAGTCAAGGGCAGATGGAGCCCGAGTGTGTTGCAGGAATGCAGTGCCACTGAGCCATCATCTCGATTCTTCTCTGTGATGCTGATGGCAGCAATGGGAAAGACCTGGGCACAGCAATTTCCTCCTGCCCCCAGAGTAGGAAAGTTCCTGGTGTAGTCCCACTTCCCTTGTTTCTGCAGAAGAGAATCGGGTTTTGGGGGCAGGAGAAATGCCGTGTCACTGACAACATGAGGGTATAAAGGGATTTACAGATGCCCACAGCGACTGCACAGGGACTCTGCTGCAGAGAGGTTATTGCATTACCATTTGACAAGTAAAATGTCAGGAGCATCGACTTTGCTCCAGGAGTCCTTCTAGCAAGCAGGGACTGTCACTTGCCAAAGGACACTGGAGATGTCACTAGTGTGAGACATTTGGCCTGTTAATGTTGTGGTTAAGGACTATACTAAAGAAGGCCTATGAGGCTTCAAGGGTCTTGGGGCCCGTGGAGGTTTCAGGCCCCACCATTGCAGCTACTGACCCCAGGAATAAAGGTAAAGGGGCTGAAAGCCTGTCTCAGCTCTGCAGGTGATGAAGGCAGCATGGCCAGACCCACCACTGTGTTTCATAGTCCTCCCCGAGAGGCGATGCAGTGTGTGGCATTGGAGAGGAGGGGGCCCACCATGCCCAAACCCACACCAGGGAGGCTGGCAACAGGAGCCCTCACTAGTGGGTCTTGCTAAGGAAAGATGTTGTTTGTTGCAGGGAAGCAGAAAACAGCTCTTATTTTTGTAGCAGGCAGGGAAGAGAACAAAAAGTTTAGGAGAGGTAAATTCAGGCAACGCGCACGGTGGAAGTCGTGCACATGAGAAGTGTGAAAGGCAACCATATGGAAGAGAGGGAAACTCTCATGGGTATTTGCCACCCTTGTTCTTCCATCTTCTCTCTGCCTCTCATGTCTCTCACCAGACAAACCTGCCTCCCTTTATAGTGCCGCCGTGTAACAAGTCTTCTCAGTCTATTGCTGTGTGATCACTCATCATTTCCTGTCGTCACTGGTGTATGGTGTGGAGATTGCTTATCAACAGCTCTTTGGTTTCATAACTACTATGAACGTTTCTGAATGGGAATAAATTGCTTCTGGGCAGCTGATGGCAGAGTCGCACTTCGACTGGCAAACTTATGTGAATGGAGGAATTGTGGGGATGGCAACAAAGCTGAAGGATGACACAAGTACAGCAGCAGTGCTGGAAATGGCTTCCACAAGGCACAAGCCTTACCAGTGGGCTCTCCCTTTGAGGAACTAGCACAAATGGCTTGTGTCCTGCAATACTGAAGCACAAAGAGGGTGGTAGGTGTTGAAAGCAGGAGGAATAGGCTTCAAGTCAGCCAGCCTGCTCAGTGCAGCTCTCACATGGGCTTGTGGCATGGGAAGGACTTAAATGGTACTGTACATTGAAAATGAAGCTTGCAATCACATTTCTTTGCTGAGTGGCTCTTGCTGAGTCTGCCCAATCAAAGCAGCCTAGAAGCCCACAGCAGATGCTTTGGAGGGCTGGCAAACCCCTCTGAGGACTGATGCAGTGCAGTTAGAGTGTGTTCTTTCTAGCATGGGTTTTTCTATCTCTGTCTTCCTAGGGCAGTTTCTCCGTCAAGGGGAGATCTTCTGGGACAACGCCAACTGCACCACCAAGTGCCGCTGCCTGGACTTCAACAATGAGATCTTCTGCCAGGAGATGGCTTGCGGCCCCTTTGAAGCATGCGAGCCAAAGACCAAGTTCTTCCAGTGCGTGCCGGTGGAGAGCAGCACCTGCGTGGTGTTCGGAGATCCACATTACCACACCTTCGATGGCTTCCTCTTTCACTTCCAGGGTTCCTGCTCCTACCTCCTCACCAGGCAGTGCTGGCCAGGCTCCCAGCTGCCCTACTTCAACGTGGAGGCCAAGAACGAGAACCGAGGCGGCTCCTCCGTCTCCTGGCTGAGGGATATTTTTGTAGAGGTCTACTCGCACAAGATTGTCCTCCCCAAGGGCAGCTTTGGGAAAGCAAAGGTAAGAGCCCCACTGTAAGGGGGAGAACTTGCTGGGTCAGCTCCTCCTAAGTGGTGGTGAGAGTGCATGGCAGCCTGGAGAGCATGGGACAGCACTTCTGGGCCCTCTGCATCCCTTGGGGACTGGGCATATGGGATGTCTTTGGTGGAAAATGCCTTTGGCTTACTGATGGCTGTCCTGCACATGTCCCTGATAACAAGACCCTGTAACAGGGCTGTACAGCTCCTGTCTGTGTCCCAGTATGAGGGCTCTGCTCTTCCATGCACCAGCTCAGTTGCTTGGTGTTATTCCCACAGGTGGATGACTTGGTGGTGTCCCTGCCTATCTCTTTGGAACTGGGTGCAATAAAAGTCTACCAAAGTGGCTTTTCCACAGCCCTGGAGACTGACTTTGGCTTGCTGGTGACCTATGATGGACAACACTATGCCTCCGTCTCCATTCCGGGCACCTACATCAATGCCACATGCGGTCTGTGTGGCAATTACAACAAAGACCCTGAGGATGATGCCCTGCGCTCGGATGGGAGGTTGGCCACATCCGTGCCGGAGCTGGGCGAGAGCTGGCAAGTGCCACATCCCGAGCGGAAATGCTCATCTGGGTGCTTGGAGAACTGCAGCCTCTGCGACGCTGCCACCGAGTCGCTCTATTTCACCTCTGAGTACTGTGGTTTCATCAACAAGAGTGGCGGGCCGCTGTGGGAGTGCAGTGCTGTAGTGGACCCCACTGCCTTCGTCCACAGCTGTGTTTATGACCTCTGTGGTGCTCGGGATAACGGCACTGGCCTGTGCCAAGCCATCCAAGCATATGCCGCCGTGTGCCAGGGCTTGGGAATCTCAGTGGGAGAGTGGCGCACCCAGACAGGATGCAGTAAGTGTCTGCGTGCTCGGGCTGGGAGTCTTCCCCTCTGGAGCAGTCTGCTCAGCAGTATGTGAGATAAGGGGGGAGAAATCCAAGAGAGGGAGTTGCCCAGGATGAAGGGAGTCAGATCAGAGCCAGTTGGTCCCTTCTCTCCATGGCATCAGACTCTAGCACCAGTGAAACTTGGCACACATCAGGCATGATGAGAGATGGAGGCTGGACCAGAACAAGGACACTTGTGGGTTTAAATAGCTATAGGTGACTCAGTAGCTTTGGGGCTGTTTTGTGAGAAGAATGGCCAGGGGGGCACAGAAAGGAAATAGAGGGGGCAATTCTAACATCAAGTTGGGCTCCTGGGTCCTGCATTGTCTTGGCTGTGGATCAATAGGAAAGAGGTAGCGCTGAACCATCCTGTAATGTAGTCCTCCTGTTGTTTGTCTCCCTCTGTACCCACAGTGATGGCTGTGCAGTGCCCAGAGCTCAGCCACTACTCGGTGTGTGCCAGCAGCTGCCCTGCTACGTGTTCAGACCTCACAGCCCCACTGGCCTGTGCCTCCCCGTGTGCTGAAGGCTGCGAGTGCAACGAGGGGCACGTCCTCAGCACCAACCGCTGCGTCCCCATACACCAGTGTGGCTGTGACGTGGATGGCCGGTACTACGCCATCGGGGAGTCTTTCTGGGCAGTGGCAGACTGCACAGTGCAGTGTAAATGTGAGGACGGCGGCGAGGCCAAGTGCTTTAACACGACCTGTCCCGAAGGAGAGGTCTGTGCCATTGAGAACGGCTACCGGGGCTGCTACCCCAAGCGGGAGACTCTGTGTTTAGTGGGGCAGAGCCAGGTGCTGCACACTTTTGATGGTGTTGCCTTCCTCTATCCACTGGAGAACTCTTACACACTGCTCAAAACCTGCACGGAAAAACCCGACTTCATCGAGGTGGACATCAGCCAGAAGAAGCCCGGATCTGCTCCCAATGGGCCACGTGTCGTGCGGATCCAAGTGGTTGGCCAAGAGGTGAAGATTGGAGGCACCAGCCTGTCGGAGATCAAGGTAAAGGTGCTGCCATCAAGGTGGTCCCCCCACAGGGCCGGGGTGGGAGGCGGTGGCTCACAAGTGTGATCCATGTCCCTTTGGAGAAGGGCTTACGAGTCTGTGGCACTGGACCATTCCCCCAGGTTGGCACCATGGTGGCACTTGGAGGAACCCTGTGTGGGCCTGTGAGAAGGTGCAAAGCTGTCACAGCGCTGTTACTCTGTTTGCTGTGTCACCTCTAAAGACTTTACTGATGTTGCAGTTGACTCCTGCAACTTGGTTTTCCCTGGAAGAGCGTTCTGGATGGGGCAGAAAGCAAGGAAGCATCTGTATACCCTCATTCAAAGGACATTCTTGGTCTTGGAGGCTGGCTCCAGGTCATGGAGTGTGTATTCAGTGTGGTGTGGCTGTCAGACAGGAGCAACCGGAAAAAGTCATATAACTCTCCCTGAAGTGTCCTGATGTGCTTGTTATTGTAGGTGAATGGCTATGATGTGGAGCTGCCTTATTTCCACCCTTCTGGCCGCCTGGAGATTTACCGTAGTGACAATGGCACCGTGGTGGAGTCGGAGGGGCTCCTGGGCATTGGCTACTATGATTCAGGCCTCCTGGAGATCCGCCTCTCTACCGCTTACTTCAACTGCACTGGAGGCCTGTGTGGCTTCTTCAATGGCAACGCCAGTGATGAATTCTGCCTGCCCAAGGGCAAGTGCACGGACAACCTGGAGCTCTTCCTGGAGAGCTGGACCACGTTTGATGAGATCTGCAATGGGGAGTGCGGGGACCTCCTCAAGGCTTGCAACAACGACTCGGAGCTGCTGAAGTTCTACAGGAGCCGCTCCAACTGCGGCATCATCAATGACCCCACCAACAGCTCCTTCCTGGAGTGCCACAGTGTGGTCAACGTCTCGGCCTACTACAGGACGTGCCTCTTCCGTCTGTGCCAGAGCAGGGGCAACCTGTCGGAGCTGTGTGACTCAGTGGCACGCTATGCCAGTGCCTGCAAGAACGCCGAGGTGGACGTCGGCCAGTGGAGGAGCCACAGTTTTTGCCGTGAGTCCAAGAAAGCTTTTAAGTATCCAGAGGAGAGGGAAGGGGATGTGGACCCCACTGACCTTGAGTGAAGTGTTCTTGGCAGGAGCTTGTACAGGGGTAGAGCTGCTTTTCTTATCGGATGCTGCAAACTTCAGGCTCTCCCATGTCTCCTTTCTCATTTCTGGTGGGTACCCCGGACCCACAGTGTGCTCCTCTGTGGCCATGCTTGGGGACACTCAACAGGAGAAGGACTGTTTAGGGGTAGGCCCTGACAGCGCTAACAGCAACGTTAGACGTCCAAAGTCATATGAAGGGATAGGGACAGAAGTGCCTAAACCTGGCACTCTGAGATGATTTTCCTATGCTTTTCCCTACCAGTCAGCCAAAGCTTGGCTTTGCTATAGAAAGAGCTATGCCCAGTAGAGCTTTCTGCTGTTGGGGAGACTGGCACGTACAGAGCATGTTCTCATGCAGCCTATGGAGAAGAATTGCAGTGGGAATGAGTATGTGTCACGAGCCTGAAGGCAAGGCAGTGCCACCCCTTGTACTAACAATAGCTCCTAAGCTGTGCTTGTGCTGGCAGAGACAGATTTCCCAGCGAAACTATTCCAGGGTGGCATTTCAGGAGGCATCACAAGTTTTATGATGTGATGTAGGAGCATTCCAGAGCTGCAGATGGTGTCTGACAGTGCTGAACGCCACCACCAGAGGATCATTTGAATAACGATTGATTTGAGCTGTTGCTATAAACTTGCCGTTGATGGGAAAACATTCATTATTCAGAAGTGAATGTGAAAAATCCCCAGTGTGGAATTACATGGTGGGGAGGCAGCCCCTGTCTCCACTGTGGAGGTTTAGAGGAGGCGTCTGCTCAGGAGCCATTTGAAATAGAAATAGTGTCGGTCAGCTCATAGTGGCACAGGGCTGTGATATGAGGAGGGTGCTGCAAAGGGAATGGGAAGAGCTGGTGTCCAGAAAGGTGCTGCAGCTCTTTCCCTTCTTGCTTCCCCCCCTAAACTGATCAATGCTTATTTGTTCCCATCTTCTGCCTGTTCCTCCGTCCCATTGTGCTGGAGCTGGGAGCTCATGTTCCATGTTTGTCTGTCCTGCAGCTCTCACCTGCCCAGAGAACAGCCATTTTGAGGAGTGCATGAGCTGCGTGGAGACCTGTGAGACCCTGGCCACGGGCCCCGTGTGCACGGATACCTGCACAGAGGGCTGCCAGTGCAACGAGGGCTTTGCCCTGCGCAACAACCACTGCATTCCCCGTGGTGAGTGTGGCTGTAACTTCGAGGGGCGCCAGCTGGCCACCAACCAGACCTTCTGGATGGACATCGCCTGCCACTTCCTCTGCTACTGCAACGGCTCTGACAACAGTGTCTACTGTGAGAACGTCTCCTGCAAGGATGATGAGTACTGCCTGGAAGAGAACGGCCTCTACTACTGCCATGTCCGCACGGATGCCTCCTGCATCATCTCCGGCTATGGACACTACCTGACTTTTGATGGCTACTCCTTTGACTTCCAGAGCAGCTGTGCGTTGGTCCTGTGCACCACCATTGCCTGGCCAAGGGCAGAGCGCTCAGATACCTTCCCAGCATTCACTGTCACAGCCAAGAATGAGGATCGGGACACTTCTCTGGCTGTGTGGGTGAAACAAGTTGAAGTGGAGGTTTTCAATTACAACATTGTCATCCACCGTGCCTACAAATACACTGTGCTGGTGAGTATGAGGCCACGAGGGCTGTGATTATTTCTCTCTGCCATAGCTTCCAAACTGTGGAGCGATGCCCTAGGCACAAGGCTTGCAGGGTTTTCTTGAGGATATAGAAGTGAATACGCTTGGGCTGGTCCCTAAGATGCTGCCCAGCACAGCTTTTGGAGGAGGCTTATGTTTTGGCTGCCTTGTTTGATGTATAGGCAAGGCCAGCAGAGGCCTTGATCTGAGAGTGCTGAGCTGCCCTCATTTGTGTCCTCCTGCGGCAGCTCAGACCATCAATCCCACTCATGGTGCATCTTGTTTCCTTCCTCTCAGGTCAATGATGAACGTCTCTACCTGCCCCTGAAGCTGGGCCAGGGCAAAGTAAACATCTTTGCCTTTGGTTTTCATATTGTGGTCGAGACTGACTTTGGGCTGAAGGTGGTGTATGACTGGAAGACCTTTCTGTCTGTCACCATCCCGCGTGGCTTCCAGAACCTCACTTATGGTCTCTGTGGCCGCTACAATGGCAACCCAGAGGATGATCTGGTGGCTGCAGGCGGTGCACCAGCCTCCAGCATCACCGACTTTGTCCAGAGCTGGGTGAAGAGGGATGCATTCTGCCGTGTGGGCTGTGGTGACCGCTGCCCTGCCTGCGGGAAGGTGGAAGGCTTCTGGAAACCCCAGCAGCTCTGCAGCCTCATCCCGAGCCAAAGCGGTGTCTTTGCCAAATGCCACAGCAAGATCAGCCCCAGCTTCTTCTACAAGAACTGCCTCTTTGACACTTGTGTCGATGGGGGAGCCATGCAAACAGCCTGCAGCTGGCTGCAGAATTATGCCAGCACGTGCCAAACGCAGGGCATTGCCATTACAGGCTGGAGGAACTTCACCTCATGCTGTAAGTGTCACCCTGCGACCGGGTTCTCCTTCACTAGAGGTGCTTCCTGGGGTTGTCTACTATAGCTCAGCCTGTAGGGAGCTAGCAGAGCGCCACGTGGAGCACCAGCAGTCACACGTTACCCATCGACACAGACACATCCAGGGTCACCATGGTCACTGGCTGGGGATGGCCTTGGGAATCCTCTTTTACTGCCAGATAAGGGAGCAGTCAGCAGATTGGTGAGCTAAAGCTGTACCAGTAGGGCTGGCAGCTTTTCCCTCCCATGCTTGCCAGCTAAGGCAGAGGTATGGGATCATGTCTGGGGCACTATGTTCTCTTGGAGTGGTATAGGAGGAGGAGCAGAGATGGAAAGCCTCAGGTTCAGAAGGTATCAGCCCCCCCTCCATTCTTAATTAGTCTGTTTCAAAGCCAGGAGTACGTGTTTGCTCTAATGAAGCCACAACTTCTTGTCAATAAGATTACAATGTGATGTTCAATTAGGCTCCTGAGGGCGAGGGCCACAAGCCTCCCTGGCAGCTGATCTGTCTGGCAAATCCGTTGGGAAGCAATTGTCTTTGCTAACAAGAGTGAAAATTAAATTCATGTCATTGTGCGTTCTAACAAGCTAAACTCGTAGCTCAGAAGGTGCTGCTCTCACAGGGCAGGGTTCTGAGGATGCCAACCAGCACCCTGAATGCCAGGAATTGTCCCTGGTGGAGCACAGGGAGAAGTGGCATCCCTCCTGCAGGGAGCCTGGTGTCAGAGACCAAGCTTGTTTGTGGGAGAGCAGGGAGCCAGTGTGCAGGAGCTCAGAGACGGTGATGAGTACAGAGAAGCGTTGATCAACTTGGCCTATTCAGCTGGCAAGTGACATAGGACAGAGGGATGAAGGCTGCCTTCTCCCTTCAGTTGCATGCCCAGGAGTTTCAGGTCCCTGTCTGGCTAGTGTTGCCATGTTGGCAGGGAAGTTGTAAGCCCAAGGACACGGGCAGCAGGGGTTACAGCCCGATGTGGTGCTGGCTGCTAGGTTGGTTTTGTCCAGGGAGCTGATCTATCATCTGTTTTGTCCTTTGGTACCTTTGCAGCCATCAGCTGCCCCCCCAACAGCCACTATGAAAGCTGTGTGTCCCTGTGCCAGCCTCGATGCGCTGCCATCCGGCTGAAGAGCGACTGCAGCCACTACTGTGTAGAGGGATGCCAGTGTGACCCTGGGTACGTCCTCAATGGCAAGAGCTGCATCCTTCCCCACAACTGTGGCTGCTACTCTGATGGCAAATACTATGAGGTACGCCGCTTGTGTCCTTTTCTTGAGGCTTTCTCTCACCCTCGTTATATTTCTGAGCCCTGAGCAGGGATGATGATCAGGCCAGGCCAGGTACTGTCATACTGGGTCTTTGCCAGGGTCATAGCCTCAGTGCTCTGCAGGGTCTGGAGGGACAGGTCCTCTCCTTCACCAGCATCATGCATCCGTGGCCGTGTCTGGGGATGGCGCTGAAGTCTGGTGCTTTTGCACTGAGCAAGAGTGAGCAGAGAATAAGGGACAGATATGCATTGACCAGAGGCAGGGATAGATGAAGTGGGATCCATAGAGAAATCCTAGCAATGGCACGCGGGATGTTTGCTGGGGCCAAGCTGTCCTGCAGTGTCCCAAGTCCTTCTCTGGACTGCAGGCTACAATCCCTGTGTCAAGGCTGGACTTGCATGGTCACTCTTTTTGAGCTCTGGTGTGAGGAGGGCCAGCGTGGGAAGCCTTGATCTGAGGGGCCTATGGGAATGACGTTTCCTAGAGGAGTGGGAAAAGTGGTCTTGGCAACAGCCTGGTGCCATGTTGGTGATAGAAACTGAAGTGGTTGGTGAGGGAAGGGATGATACGATGGCAGCACAGGGCTCTCATGGCTTTGGGGGGTAGAGTGGTAAGGAATGGCTTTCCATAGTGTGCTGCATAGCGAGTCTTTCTGTCTGCCAAAATCATCCATAAGGAGCCAGTGTTGGAGTACTGTCATGGGACCTCAGCAGGTGGGTTGGGGGCCAGCAGGGTGCAAGAAAGAGGTCAGGGGGTTATCTAGCGTGCTGTGGTTCTGTGCATGTACAAGAGGCGAGGGAAGTTGTGGTGGCAGGGGCTCCATGAGTTGCCTCATGCCTGTGGGTGTTAGAGATGTTGTAAGGTCGGTGCAAGCTGCCAGCGTGTTCTTTGCACCTTTTCCTCTGTCCTCGTTGCCAGCTCTTACTTGCCCCAGTGTCCGCAGAGGGTAGGGCAGAGGTCCGCAGCCCTGCTGGCCTGTGATGGGTCCCTCTTTCAGCCCAAGCAGCTCTTCTGGAACGGGGACTGCACCCGCCGGTGCCGCTGCTTCCGACGCAACCTCATCCAGTGCGACCCACGGCACTGCAAGTCTGACGAGGAGTGCGGGCTGCGCAACGGCGTGCGGGGCTGCTTCAGCACCCGCAGCTCCTTCTGCCTGGCAGCAGGCGGTGGTGTCTTTCGCACCTTCGATGGGGCCTTCCTGCGCTTCCCCGCCAACTGCGCCTTCGTCCTCTCCACCATCTGCCAGAAGCTGCCCGACTTCTCCTTCCAGCTCATCATCAACTTCGACAAGTGGTCCTCGCCCAACCTCACCATCATCTCCCCTGTGTACTTCTACATCAACGAGGAGCAGATCCTCATCAGTGACAGGAATACGGTCAAGGTAAGGTGTTGGCAGGGGTGTCTACCCCCTCCAGAGTGGGAACATGGGCTGTGGGGAGCGGGATGGCACGTGGGGCCACCCGACAGTATCTGTGAGAGCACTGGAAGGCTCTGTCAGTGGTTTTGTGTCCAGTTGAGGCAGCTGTGGAGGTTTGCAGTTGCATGCCCAGCCACTGCTTGATGGCATGGAATGAAGCTGTCCTTTTGAGCAAAGGTACGGAGGACTGGCTATTGCTGCAGCATCACTCAATCTCTGAAGGGCACCATCTGTGGCCTTTTCTTGCGAGCGATGAGTCCCAGACTAAAGCTTCTGCACATGAGCAGTGTTCCCTTTATGGCACAGCCTTGTGTGGCCATTTAAGGGAGGCGGTGCAATCAGAGTGATCCATCAGGCTTGGAAGAAAGAGGAGGAGGATGTGCCAGCCCCTGCCAAAGATAATGTGGTGTGCGTTCACAGCTGGGATAGTGGGAGGTAGTCATGGAGCCATCTGCGGGCAGAAAGGATGGCAGGGTCACCAGTGCTGTTTCCTTTCCCACATCAGGTGAACGGCAGCCAAGTGAGCATCCCTTTCGTCACGGGGCTTTCCACCAAGATCTTCAGCCAGGAGGGCTTCCTGGTCATCGACTCCAGCCCCGACATCCAGATCCGCTACAACGGCTTCAACGTCATCAAAATCACCATCGGGGACCGTCTGCAGAACAAGGTGTGCGGCCTCTGCGGCAACTTCAATGGCGACCGGACAGACGACTACGCGACGCTGCGGGGGAAGCCGGCGGTCAGCAGCGTGGTGCTGGCGCAGAGCTGGAAAACCAACGGGATGCAGAAGAGGTGAGCAGTCGGATGGTCCTTCCCCGCTGGGTGGGAGCGGGAGCGGGGCGGCTGCCACGGGAGCCTCAGTGATGTGTCCGCTGCCCACAGCTGCAACGAGCTGCAGTACTCGCAGTACACGGCCTCCTGCGACAACGTCCAGATCCAGGAGCTGCAGAGCGACAGCTACTGCCTGAAGCTGACCGACATGAAAGGCTTCTTCCAGCCCTGCTATGGCCTCCTGGACCCGTTGCCCTTTTACGAATCCTGCTTTCTGGATGGCTGCTACAACCACAAGAAGGTCCAGCTCTGCGGTTCGCTGGCTGCTTATGGAGAGGCGTGTCGCACCTTCGGCATCCTGGGCACCGAGTGGATCGAGAAGGAGAATTGCTGTAAGAGAGCCAGGGTTGAGGGGTTCGGGTCCCATTGGGAGTGGGGTGGTCTGTGGTGGTTGGAGGCACCCGCCTTGCTGTCTGAGAGTAAAGATTGTCTTTGTGCTGTCTTGTGCTGTTTAGCAGGAGTGGTGGAAGATCCCTGTGTAGGTGCTGACTGCCCCAACCGCAGCTGTGAGCTGGACAACGGGGGGGAGCTGTGTGGCTGCATCGAGCCTCCACCCTATGGAAACAGTGAGTCCTTTGGTCCTGGCTGCAGGGTTGGTACCGAGCAGTGTGGGTGCATATTTGGCTGTTGTAATGATGGGGCTTTGTGAAGGGGGGTGCTGAGAACCAGGACCTCTGCTAAGATGGGGTTTGTGACTGTTCAGGATGGGAGCAAGGAGCAGGTTTTCTAGAGTGCATGGTATGGGCATCTCTGGCCTAGGGAGCACTTGAGCAACAGGGATGTCAGACAAGGAGATGATCCCAGCCCATTTCTGGTGGTGGGGAGGAGGGCCAGGTCTGTGGTGCTGTTTGTGGTGACGCAAAGCTGTTCTGTCTTCTCCTCTAGCCACCCATGACATCATTGATGCAGAGGTGACCTGCAAAGCTGCCCAAATGGAGGTGTCCATTTCGAAGTGCAAGCTGTTCCAGCTGGGCTTTGAGCGTGAAGGCGTGCGGGTCAATGACCGCCACTGCCCCGGCATCGAAGGCGAGGACTTCATCTCCTTCCAGATCAACAACACCAAAGGCAACTGTGGCAATCTGGTGCAGGTGAGCCAGGCACAAAGCACATAGGCTTAAGGAGCTCAGTTCTATGGGTAGGGCATTGAGGTGTGCATCAGTGTGTGATGCTCAGGAGGCACTTTGATGGGGTGGAGGTCCAGAATGAGGACTAGCCTAGCAGTTCTTAGTCCTGCCATACTGTACCCTTTCTGGTTAGAGGCAGCCGTGGGGCAGGGTGCCCTCAGTGTCACACAGCTCATTTAGGGGCTGAGGTGTTCATTAGAAGCAGGGAAGCAAAGATAGGCAATCTCAAACTACTCCCTGCATTCCTTCTGCAGTCTAACAGCACGCATATAGTGTACAAGAACACGGTGTGGATCGAGAGTGCGAACAACACGGGCAACATCATCACCCGGGACCGGACCATCAATGTGGAGTTTTCCTGTGCCTATGAGCTGGATATCAAGATCTCCCTGGATTCGGTTGTGAGGCCGATGCTCAGGTAGGAGCCAGGATGAGCTGTGTAGCCTCTCTTGTTGCAGGGGCACGGAAGCACACAGGCAGAGAGGGACATGGTGAGGGTCCAAAGCAAGGCACCAAGTTGGGGCTTCATTGCCTTTCCTCCCTCCAAGCTGGTATGTTTTTTATTGATCATTAGTGTGATTAACCTGACGGTGCCAACACAAGAAGGGAGCTTCACCACCAAGATGGCCCTGTACAAGAACTCATCCTACAAGCACCCTTACCGGCAGGGTGAGGTGGTTCTTACCACCCGCGATGTGCTCTATGTGGGGGTCTTTGTCGTCGGGGCTGATTCCAACCACTTGATCCTGATGCTGAACAAATGCTATGCGACCCCGTCACGGGACAGCAATGACAAGCTGCGCTACTTCATCATCGAGGGAGGGTGAGTGGCCATGGGCCAGGCTGCCCAGCATGCACCGTTGCTTTTTAGTGTGGTGTTTTTTCACTGGGGAGGGTGCTTGAAGAGGTATTGCTGTGAGATGGAGTCCCAGCTGCAGATAGAAGCAGGCTTCCTTGTGTGGCCAGTGCCATGGGCATCGGGGCATCTCTATGTGACAGGGGATGTGGCTTGAGGGGAAGCAGGAGTATGATGAAGTCAGAAGTGCCTGAGAGAGGGAACATGCTACAGAGGCAGACACAGCAGGACACATGGCAATGGGCCTTATGGGGTACAAGGGCAACCTTCAAGAGAGGGTCCTGATCAAAGGAGGGCTGATAATATGAGCATCAGTGCTTTTGCACAGGTGCCAAAACATGAAGGACAACACCATTGGCATAGAGGAGAATGGGGTGTCATTGACGTGTCGCTTCCACGTCACCGTCTTCAAGTTCATCGGGGACTATGATGAAGTTCACCTCCACTGCGCCGTCTCGCTCTGCGACTCGGAGAAATACTCTTGCAAAATAGTAAGTGGGGCAAAGGCCAAGGGATGGGTGGCTTACAGTGGTGGAGCCAGGAGGGCCATGTGTCCATCTAGGCACTGGGAAGAAAGAGTGCTCATTGATCCTGGTCCCAAGGTCCCATTGGGCTGACCAGAGGGGAAGGGAGAGGGGCTGGGTGTGGGCAGAGTGTGATGGAGGCAGCATTTATGGGGGTAAATAAATTCCCCACACAGAACTGCCCTCAGCACACAAGGATGGCCAGCACGTTTGCTGAGGAGACCAAGGAGCAGATCATCTCAGTGGGACCTATTAGGAGGAAACGTAAGTGTGTGTAACCCTAAGGAAGGCAGAGGGGGGTTGTCTGCCATTATGCAGAGCCTGGTGGTGTGCCACAGGGTGCTCCAGGAGTCTGGGGCAAGGGAAGGGTGCTGATCAAATGGGGGTATGTGTGGGCCACATTAGCGGTCTGCACTGTTTGAGGACATGTGTTTGTAGGGGTCTGTGGCTGTCACAAAGGAGATGGCATGACAGCAGGGCAGGTAGTAAGGGCACAGACCATTCTGTTTCTGGCCATGTGGCCCCATGCTGTGGGTGCTCATGTATGTATTCCCTTTGGAGGGTTGTTAGCATCCGATTAGATGCAGTTTTGGGATAATGGGATATGTCGAGAGCCTAGCCACGTTTTAGCATCTTCCCCATGTCAGATGTAATGTGAAGGTGTATTCAGCAGGTGATGGGCACATTCTTATGGGCCCCATTGTTATAGGAGAAAGTGTGGGAATGGGGTCTTAAGCAGCCAGGGATTGGGGCTTGGGGTTTTGGAGCAGGACTCAGGTGTTTGCCTTTGCTCTTTATGCCCAGGATCAGACTGGTGTGAGGACAATGGAGGCTGTGAGCAGATCTGCACAAGCCGAGCGGACGGACCCCTGTGTAGCTGTGTGACGGGGACACTGCAAGGGGACGGCAAGAGCTGCAGTGGCAAGTACTGGGGATGGTGCCAAAGGAGTTGGGCAAGTGTAGCTCCCTTTCCTGAGGGGCTGTAGGGGTCAGTAGGGTGGGAAACATGGATGGAATATGCAGTGTGTCATACACATGGGGGATGCAGAGGGCAGGGAGGCAGATTCTCACCATTCCCATGGAGAAGAGATGCTTGGTAGTGCAGGACAGCACAGTTTGCAAGAACAAGCATGGTACCTGAGGGATGGAGGTGCCCACTGTGCGTGTGCCAGGACACCAGCTCACGTGGGGATGCTGTTGTTGTGTTGGCAGCCTCCAGCTCTTCAGGGGAGCACCGCACTCAAGCAACCCTTCTGGTGGCAGCCCAGCTCTGGTTGGGGCTGCGCGCAGCTCTGCGGGACCTGACCTCGTAGGCACGGCTCTGCCACCCAGCCAAGGACTGTTCTCACGTCAGCCTGAGTCTTTGTAGGGTAGGAGACAGCACCCCCACAGCGGCCAACTGCTGCCGACCCATCCTGCCACATGGAAGCAACAGAGGGACTTGACCTGGAGAGAGTGTAGACATGGACATGAAGATGGCATGTGGCAGGAGCAGCAGTGACATCAAGCATCGATGTGGGACTAACATAGGGGGGGTTTTGCAGGTTTCTGGCATCACTGTGGGACTTGAGGGTTTTTTTTGCAGGTTTCTGGCAACAAAGAGGTACTCGTGGGTTTTTTTTCCAGGCTTTCCCTATAGCATGCACCGTAGGTGGCCCACATCCCTATTGGTAGCAAGGCGTGGGCTAAAATGTGTGCTGTTCCCTTGCACATACAGTTTGGGGTACTCATCATCCTCAGGAGCTGCTGTCAGTGCCTTGTTGAGTGCATGGACTCAACCAGAGGTAGGTGTTGCGGCACGGGTTGTTGGCTGGAGCAGCACAGCATCATTGTTGGATGTCATGATGCATCAGGAGCGTGTCACCCTTTGGCTCTCAGGAGCAGAGGTGTTGAGGATGCAGTGAAGAGCTAAGCTTGTCCTTGCTGGTCTAGGAAGCTTGTTACTGTGCTGTAGTGGGGAGAAGCCAATCCCAGTGTTTGCAAAGAGGTGCTTTCTGGTGGGCAGCAGTGATAGCCAGAAGACTAAGAGATGGAATTCCCTGCTGTGTTGGCATGGTGCGCCGTAGCAGAGGTTTTTAGAGGGTAAGAAGCAGGGTCGAGGTCCACTGGCATGGATGCCTGGTGGGACAGTTGGGAATGGCCCTGTGGGGGGGCTGTCTGTGTTGGTGTTTGTGTTTTATGTTTGTACTCAGTGAAATGGCTGCGTGGGAATAAAATGTGTTGTAATCCTTCGTAAATGGTGTGGTCCTGTGGGGTTGATGGTGGTGAGGATGGGGAGAGGGTCCCCATGAGGGGTGAGGAGCAGTGGTTGGAGGTATTGGGCAGTCGTTAAGAGCCACCTTTGGGAAGCACAGGAGCAGGCATTGCTACTGTGTTCAAGTGAATGGGGCAAAATAGCAGCTGGGCTGAAGGGGGAATTCCTTATGGAGCTCAGGAGGAAAAAGGAATTGTGATATCTCTCTGGAAGTGAGGTCACGCTTGGGAGGAAGATTACAGAGTCATGGCTTGTATATGCAGGGACAAAGAAGTTACATTTAATTGGGCAAAAGTTAGCCAATGTATGAATAATTAGTAGTCTATCTTACATGGGATAAATTACTCTTACTTGCCATGTGACTTAGCATGTGTGCCCCGTGATGGTGTTCGGGGCACACATTTTTTGGTTCTGAATTGAGTCAGTGATCACAATCTGTTCCTGCCACTGTCCCCTTGGACCCAGTTACAGTCTTTTCTTGTAGACTATTTGGTAGTACTTGTACCTCTGTAGTACTACTAATAAATCTTAAGGCTAAGCTTAGTACTGTTTTGTCTTCAGCACCTCCTGGTGCAGCTGTTGTCCTGTTATTACTCCTTTAGCTCTTTTTCCAAGGTTAAAGTAGTTAGTGAGGAACGTATTGCTTATACAAAGCCTTGTTTTTCTAAGTGCTAGTTTTAATCTCTCCAGACACCATTTGCACCATGGCAAATTCCACCCCCCACCCCCCCACCCCCTTTTTGAACCTATGATACAATGATTTGAGGAGTCTCTTAGATTTCACTATTATTTCTTTTATTAAACTGTATAGGTTTAAACACCAAAACACAGTTAATTATAGGTGCTTCAACCTCTACATAAGCAAGTCTTATTTCCCAAATACAGTCCGTTAGTGACTTCTTTTTGTCAGTCAGAGTTTGAGCTTCCCAATCCAGACATCTTGCCGTCATCATCCGGTGCTGCCTTTACATGTATGTAGTGGATGCAGGAGCTGATTCCTTCCACATTCACTGCACTTTAAGTTTTCAGCAGTAGTGTTGAGTCTTCTTTGAGTACGTCAGCTTGCATGTTTGGACAAAGACTGTCTCCTGGTTGGAATGGGTGAGCCAGTGCATCCAAGCCAAGCCTATTACCTTCGGTACCTGTGTAGTGAGAAGAGTCTGAAATAGCCACCAAATGTTCTTGTTATAGCCTGTACTCTTATATGCATTTGGTCCCCCTTAACATTTAATGAGATAGTAAGATATGCTTTCCCACATTCAATGTCAAAGGGACTATCTGAATTTGCAGAAGCGCTATGGGCAATTCCTGGTTGCTTTAGGTGTGTTTCTTGGCAAAGTTTAGCAGGGTGAGGTCCTTATTCATTCTTTCTACTTCCACTTTGGATATGTGGTTTCCATTTAACTTGTGAAAACTTGGACAACGCTTGTACTATTTCTACAGTCCAATGACTCCCATTATTGTAAGAAAGAGATACTTGCTGGAATCCCAAATCAGGGTATAATTCCTTTTAACAAGAGTTTTTAACTACTGCTCTAGCTTTGTAGGTAGGAAAAGGCATTGATCAATATCAGAAACCATTTCTATTGATTACAAAAGGCAATTACAAAAGGTAAGGTGTGTTTGCAAGTACTCCCCAGGCCTTATTCCTCATTTTGCTAGTCCTTCTATGACTCTAATAAGCTTCTTGTCAATTTTGGGGTTATGAGCACAACAACTGGTACATTTAGCTTTTCTTCCAAGGTTAAAAGAGCTAGTACAGAATGTATTGCCTATACAAAGCCAGGTGGTTAGAAGACTACATAATCAGCCATACAAAACTGTTTACTACTTGAACTATGCATATTTAAAGATAAACTACTATCAGTGCACTGAGTATGTACAGAGAGTGCGATCAAACAGGGCAAAAGTCTTTCTAAAATGCTTATATCCAACACCAACTATGAACAAATGTTCTTAAGGATAAGATACAGTCAATGCGTTTAATTTTATTAAGTATGGGATATGATTTTTACTGAGGTGATGGAGTGGGTCAGGCTTCTTATAATACTGAGATCTTGCAATACATATAAATATACTAAAATATAGATATGTATAGATATAACAGTAAATACCTATATATAAATAAATACCTATTATATAAAAATATATACATACATATGTAACAGTACTTTAATAGGGTATAGATGATTCATTTATTTGTATTCATATGTATTCATATATCAATGGTATATATTCATTTATACATAATAGGGTATATGCATGTATACCCTATGTATGTGTGTGTGTATATATCTACCCTATACCTATATATGCATGTGTATATATACATATATATGCATGTATAATTTATACCCTATTATATACAAATAAATATATTTATATATAATAGGATGTATATTTATTGATTTGTATTTATGTATACTTGAATATGGTCTAGATTAATTTATTTGTATTTATATTTATTCATATATCATAGGGTATAAATATATATATACACACACCCTATTATATAAATAAATAGAAATAAATACTTATACCCTATTATATATTAATAATTACAAATAAGTGAATCTATACCTTATATATAAATACAAATAAATCTTAACCTATTATATATGAATAAATACAAACGCACATAGATGAATCTATATTATATATAAAGAAATACAAATAAATGAATATACACCCCATTACATATAAATATATATGAATAAATATAAATCTAAATTCTATTATATATACATATATAAATACAAATATATGAATCTATACACTGTTTTATACAAATAAATGGATCTATACCCTATTATATATAAAAAAATCAATTTATACCCTACTATATATGAATAAATACAAATAAAGGAACACACACCTTATTTCATATAAATAAATGCAAATAAATAAGCATAAATAAACCTATACCCTATTATATACGAATACAAATAAATGAATATACACTCTATAATATATAAATACAAATACTCATAAATGAAACAATACCCTCATATATAAAAACAAATAAATGAATATATACACTATTATATATAGAAAAAAATGAATCTATACCCTATTATATGTAAAGAAATACAAATACACATAAACAAATCTATACCCTATTATATATGAATAAATATAAATAAATGAATCTATAACCTATTATGTATAAAAAAAAGAATATACGCCCTATTTTATATAAATACAGATAAATGAATGTATATCCTATCATATATGAATAAATACAAATAAATGAATCTATAACCTATTATGTATAAAAAAATGAATATATACCCTATTTTATATAAATACAAATAAATGGATCTATACCCTATTATATATAAATGCAAATAAACGAATATACATCCTATTTTGTATATTTCTATAAATGCACATAAATTAATCTATAGCTTGTTATATAAAAATACACATAAATGAATATACAGCCGATTTCATATAAATATATATAAATACAAATAAATGTATCTATACCCTATTATATATGAACACATACAGATAAACAATTATACACCTATTATATATATATATAAATGCAAGTTAATATATAGCCTATTATATATAAATATATACAAATAGAAGTAGAAACCCTATTATATATGAATACAAATAAATGAATAGATACCCTATTATATGTAAATACACATAAATGAATCTATACCCTATTATATATAAATAAATACAAATAAATTAATATGCATCCTATGATATATAAATACAAATAAATGTATCTATACCCTATTATATTCAAGTATGTACAATACATACAAATAAATTAATATGTACTATATTAGTTATAAATAAATATATTTATAAATATTTACTCTATTATATATGACTACATAAATACATATGTACTCATAGATGTAATGAATATATACCATTATATAAACATATATACCCTTATATATATATAACTACATATATATAACCCATATATAAATGAATACATACCCTATTATGTATATATATAACTGCATATATATACACACAACAGTATCTGCCCATATGAACTACTGAAAATTCATTTAATTTTATTAAGTATTTGATATGTTTTTTACCAAAGCATCAGGTTTCCTCAGTTCATCTTACCTCGACTACCTGTTGACAGAACTTTAAGGCAATCTAACAACAATTCAGTTTAATATCAAAGGTTGTGACACGCTTCCTAAAAAGCTTATTTCCTGCACTCCCTATTCTTTTTTATGGATAAGCTGCTATCAGTGCAGTTAATTTTATTAATTAACTCTTTCATATGATTTTTACAGAGATGGGAGTCAAATAATACAACAGGCTTCTCAAAGTGCTTATTACCTGCACTACCATCTATTAACAAGTATGCTTTAGGACAAGCTACTGATGCATTTTATCTTATGAAGTATTTGATTTCACTTTTACTGACAGCTATCGCCAGTTAACCTGAACTATCTCACAGTGTCACCAATTACCCCGTACTATCCCAAACTGCCCTGGACTGTATTGCAGACTCTGCTAGTATGGATTCCAAGATCCATCCCTTTCATCTCTGAACCAGGAAACCTACATATGAGCCATTCCCTATACACAGCATCACTGTCTCCTTTCCTGACAGTCATAGAATAGTTAGGGTTGGAAAGGACCTTAAGATCATCTAGTTCCAACCCCTCTTTCCTCTGTGATCACTACAACACCAAGCCTACACACACCAAGATCTTCAAGTCCGACAATAAAACAACCTGCAGCACTTGATGTCAGAAACCTCATGTAATTGTGCCACTCACACCCCTTTATGGACAGTTTTTGGAGATTACAATGGGCCACGCACTCCCAATCCATGTGTCCTGTTCAACCACTACAAAAACTAACTCATACATGAGAAACACTTATTTCTTCTAATTGTAGCACCCAGCTATTACAAAGCACTTGACAGCATGTAGCTTCCTATGTACTATGATCCTGTTCTCTTCATCACACAAACTGCCTGTGCTACCCCTACAATGGAGTTAAACTCTGCCTGGAGCTCCCAAACACATATGTCAACCTACAGTTGTTCCTCTAGCCTATTATAGGTGGTGAATCCAAAAGGAGAAAAGTTCCTCCAATGAACCATAAGTAGACTCTGTCCCTAAGGGTTCCTGTAAGACACGTGGCAGATTCCACCCTTCTTCCTACGTTATCACTGACCACTATCTTTTCTTAAAGGATAATTAAGCTCCATAGAAAAAACTGGAATCACAACCTAAAATATGACAGTATGGCAGGAGACAACTGAAAAAGCAAGCTACTGTACCATCCTCCCATGTCTGAAAACACACCCATGCTTCTCCTCTATGTGACACTTAGTAAAGGGAGGAGAAAACAACACTGCAGCTATCCTGTCTACACAAACAGCAATGGAAATGATTACAAATGCTCCTGGCTTGTTCGTATGGCCTGCATGCCTTGGTTCAAATCACTACCATCTCACTTACATACTTATTCCTCAGTATCTACTCACACAGGCAGAATGGAGACATTGAGAACAGAACAGTGTTCTGCAAAAAAACCACCCTGGGAATATGGGAGGGTATTTACACATCTGCACAGAATTTGTCTCACCATCTACTGACCTACCCCTGTCAAATCAATGCCTTGGGACATTCCTTCATTTTGACCCGGCTTAATGCACACCCCAAAGCTTACACTGTGTTTATGCCTACCATGAGGACAGAGTGCAGGGCAGGGAAACAGACTGGTTTCATAACACCCCATCACCCCACAGCCTCCCTACGGGTCACAGGGCATGCATGTGTTTAGTAAGATGAAATAAACCACCCCTGACCCTACATGAGACGAAGGAGCACGAAGCACACTGCGGAGCATCAAACCCCTCTCTGCTCGCCCAAAGCAGACAGAACTGACTCCGTTTTACACAAGGGGCATTCCAGACCTCTGGAAATAAATACTGTGTACACAAACCACCCGTTTCACTTATCATGGCATGGTTTGGGTTCAAAGGGATGTTACAGCTCACCTAACTCCACCGGCAGGGGCACCTTCCACTGGAGCAGGTTGCTCCAAGCCCCGTCCAACCTGTCATTGCACACTGCCACCCTCCTAGGGAAGAGCATCCCAGTACCATCCCACCTCCTGTATCCTTTCCCACGCTCCTATACCCATCACCGCCGTATCCCCGCCCCTCCTCAACGTCACCGCCCCCGCCGGTGGCGAGAGCCGCTCCCGTCGGTGACGTCGCGTGGCGCTACCGGGCGGCTCCGCCCCGTCCTGTCCCGTTCCCCCCCGGTTCTCCGCCGCAGCACCGGGACCCGCAGGAGGTACCGAGGGACCGGGGCATGGGGAAGGGGGCACGGGGGGGATGGAGGGTGTCACGGCGGGGAGGGCACTCACGGCGCGGAGCTCCCGGCGATGACACCAAAGGCGTCAGTCCCCACCCCCTGCGCCGTGCGTTGAGCGGAGGGTATCGCTACTCTCGCACCGCGCTCCCTGCCCGCACCGGGACCCCAATAGGCGCTGATGGAAACCGACAGATGCTGCCATACCCCCCCCCCCCCCCGTGCTCCCCGAAGCCTACACCCCTTTCCGCCGGATGGGGCCCTGTCCTACACGCAGCAGGACGCACAAACAGTAGGACACCCCGTGCCTGGGATATAAAGCACGGACCGTAGAGGATGCTCTATATGCCACAACCTACATTTCCCTGACACACCTCATGCACCTGCTAAGAGACATGAATCATGTCACGACCTGCCTGCCACCATGCATGAGGCATCTAAGGGCTTCCCTGCCACCGCGACTCAAACCCTGCACTTCATCGAGTGCACTGCTTGGACCTGCTATGGTTTAACAGGGGCTGCAGAGGTGGGCCACCTCCTGCAGCCGGGCACACTGACCCTTTCTCTTTCCTGCAGGAGCCACCATGGACCTGGTCCTGGCTGCTGCCGACCAGCACATCCTCACGCCCTATGTGTACCCCTCCAACTGGCCCGAAGGCGAGCCCTTCCGCCAGCTCCTCAGCCTCTTCGTCATCACCAACCTGGGGGCCCTCGCCCTCTACCTCCTCTTTGGCACCCTCAGCTACTACTTCATCTTTGACCACGAACTCAAGAAACATCCTCAGTTCCTAGAGGTGCGTGTGCCCCATGTCACCCCCCAGCTTTTCTCCCATACATCTGAACCGCTCATGAGATCCTAGAATCACAGAATAGTTTGGGTTGGAAGGGACCTTACAACTCATCTTATTTCAAGCCCCTGCCAGGGACGGGAAGGGCAAGGACACCTTCCACTAGACCAGGTTGCTCTGAGCTCTGTCCACCCTGGTCTTGAACATTGCCAGCTTCTTTTGGCAACCTGTTGCAGCATTTCACCATCCCCATAGTAAAGAATTTCTTCCTAATATCCAATCTAAATACTCCCTCTGTCAGTTTACAACTGTTCCCCCTTGTCCTGCCACTACATGCCACAATTTCTTGTATATTTCTTACAGATTTCTTGTAGGCCCCCCTTTAGGAATTGGAAGACTGTTATACGGTGTTCCCTGAGCCTTCTCTTCTCCAGGCTCAACAAGCCCAACTTAATCCTCTCCTCAGCCTCCAAACCAACCTCCTAAAGACACTAAGACCAGCTCAGAGACCAGCCCTCATATAAGAATCTGACAGAGATGCCAGACTGCCCACTCATCCTAAGGATGTGGGTCATCCCCTGCCCAGTAAACACACGCCCCTACTGATACGCTCATCACGTCCCACTCTCCTCCTTCAACAGCCACAGACTGCCTCACTCATCCCTCTGGTCCCCATCCATGCCTTCGTTAATGCCTGACCACAAACAAGTACCACTTGTGCAGTGCACTAGGCTCTGTCCTGGCATGGGTATGGCTTTCCACAAACAGCACACTGTGCCCCATGCCCCAGCACAGGTACCAGGAGGGGCTGGGACATCGGGGCTCTGGGGTCTGTGCCCACCTCCTCGCCCCCCAACCACTCTCTTCTGCTGCATCCTCTCAGAACCAAGTGCATCGGGAGATCACCTATGCGCTGCGCTCCCTGCCCTGGATCAGTGTGCCCACTGTTGCCCTGTTCTTTGCCGAGGTGCGGGGCTACAGCAAGCTCTATGACAACATCCAGGACTCTCCCTATGGTGAGCTGCTCCCTTGTATCCCCAGCCAGGCCAGTGCTTTCTCCCCACCATCCAAGGCTAGTGGCATGACCCTATTTCTCCTGATGATGATGCACCTTGTATGAGTGCAGAACTGCCCACCCGGGTACCTCCTTCCTTGAGCTGGTCCCATCTCGTAGTCACAATCCCGTGTTCTCCTTAGGACAACAGTGCCCATCACCTCTGGGGACAGCCTGATTGACACATGTCCCCCTCCACAAAAGAAGGCCTTCACTTCCCTGGGTGCTGCTCCCAACAAACCAGTGCCTGGCTCACTTTTCCCAAGTCACAGGAGGCTGTCTGACCGTATCTCCTTGGTGGGACAGACCCCAGTGTGACTCAGTGCACCTCCCTGGCCCCTGCAGACCCCAGCTCCTCACTGCCTTCTAGCACCCCTAACACTCGTGTTCCCCCAGGCTGGTCTGGTGTCTTCCTCAGCATGCTGTCCTTCCTGTTCTTCACTGACATGGGCATCTACTGGATACACCGTGGTCTCCACCACAAACTGTTCTATAAGGTACGAGATGGGTCTGGTGGGTTCCAGACAAGAGTCCTCATCCCATTCCAGGGCCATGACTAAGATGTTCCTCCTTGGGAACATGTGGAGGGAACAGTGGGGTTGGTGTGGCTGTAGGAAGCATCACCTCACCTCAGTCCACAATACAACGGGAGCCAAAAGTCCATTAGGGTGTACATCTCTCTCCTGCCCCTTGAACGGCGACAGCCCCTGGGCAATGAGTTATCCCTATCCAGAAAACCCCCTAAAAGAGGGCACCATCACCATCCTCCTTGAGCACTGACAGTGCCCTTCTCCCTGCAGCGCTTCCACAAGCCCCACCACCTCTGGAAGATTGCGACACCTTTTGCCAGCCACGCTTTCCACCCCGTCGATGGCTTCATGCAGAGCCTGCCCTACCACATCTACCCCTTCCTCTTCCCCCTACACAAAGTCACCTACTTGGGCCTCTACATCTTCGTCAACGTTTGGACCATCTCCATTCACGATGGCGACTACCGCGTCCCTCGCCTCTTGCGGCACATCATCAACGGCTCAGCCCACCACACCGACCACCACCTGTACTTTGACTACAACTACGGGCAGTACTTCACCCTCTGGGACAAGATTGGTGGCTCCTACAAGAGTCCCACATCCTTTGAAGGCAAAGGCCCCCACGATTACTTGCGCAAGCTCAGAGAGAAAGAGCCGGGGGCACCCAATGGTGTCCCGGCTTCCAAAACTGAGTAGGCTTTCCCAGCCTATTCCCTCTCTGGGTTGAGGTTCCCCGGCCGGATCTCATCCTATTCCTCCCTGGCCTTGAGACTACTTTCCTATGGACAAAGAGCCCCTGTCCCTTGATGGTGTGACTGACACGGGATGATTCCTGGTGAGCGCTCTGGCCTTCCCCTGCTCCCAAAACAGCGGAGTCCAGCCTCACTCTGCATCACAGACCTGCTCTGCTTCGCCTATTCCAATTCAGCTGCCTTTAGACTCTGCTAAGGTCCCTTTAGTACTGTGCTGCTGCTTTACAGAAAGAACAATGGCACAGATAGAACGATAACATGGCACAAACAGAACAATACCATGCTCACAGCAGAGCCTCCATTTGTGTATGCTTCATGCCTTTGTCGCCAATCCAAAATAGAGTCCATTGGGATGAGTCCAGTTGAATCCAGCCAAGTCAAGAGGCTGAAGATGCTGCTTTTTCTTTCTCTTTTTGAGCTGTTTTCCGAAGAAAAGCCGCAAACACCAACCTTTTGGAATGACATGGATCCTCCTGATGGCTCCTCAGCACGGCCTCGAGACGCAGTGGGACTCCTCAGTGCTTGATATGTTCTCATCCTTCTTCTCTCCTAGGGGTGTGCTGCAGGGTGCTGAACGGGTGCATCCTGCAAACAGCATCCTGTAGGATAAAGAGAGGCTTTGAGTCCTGTGGGGCCATACAGCTCCCTGAGGGCATTGGATTTGGGGAAGAAACGGAATAGGCACACGGAAGGAAGGGATGGGGGCTGCTCTTTTCTTGAGGGTTCGTGGCTGGTTTGTCCTCTTAATGCCCCAATGTGTTCCCTGCTGAATCGCGGTCGTCCCACTTTGGGTCTGACCTGTGTTCAATAAATCTTACTTGCCAACTTGGCTGCTGTATGGTCCCTTTGCACTCGCTCCTGAAGCCATTCATGTCACCTGAAAAATAGAATATATCATATTCTATTATTAGAAAAGAAATAGAATAGAAAAATAGAAAATACATCCAGACTCATGCAAAGCTGTGAGGATGGGTTGAAACTTCACCAGAGGCTGTTCACGTGCAGCACATGGGCAGTGCTGGAGTATAGGGCACATATGTTTCCCTGGCATGGTACCCCCAGGCTTCTATGCCTGGTGAGCCCCCTCACAAACCCCCTTAGAGCAAAGGGTTCTGCTGTTCCCTGTAGAACTATGCTCCATCTCAGCCATCCCACAGTCAAGATATGGCTCGAGGTCACACCACTACACCACATGGCACCCAACAGCACGAGGGGTGCCTGTGCCACAAGGGAAAGCCAGTGGCACACCCCGAGGTCCTGCTCCCCTGCTGCTGCAGTCCCCTGCATGGGCCATGCTGTGCTTTCACCTCCCTGCACTACTTCTTCTCCCACACACACAGAGGGAACCCTGACCCCTGTTTGCTGATTAACGTGGAGCCCAGAGAAGTGCCAAGGGTCAAGGTAAAGCCCACGTCAATCACAGCGAACCACCACGCTAACCTTTCCCTAATATTCCTTAACAGCATTAGACGCTTGGGAAAAGCTCTAGGCTTCTTCATCACCCTGTCTCTCTGCCTTCGCTAAGCCTCATGCACAGCAATGGGCTTGCCAACGCCTGAAGTGAACAAAACCATTGCCAGGGTGGTCAGGCACATGCCTTGGAGCAGAAAATCCTTAGGGAGACACTTGGGGAGTGAGAAACAGCCAACAGCCAAACGCAGTTATGTGTTTGGGACCCTGATGCTGCTGTTACCACAAGATGGAGATGTTGCTCACAGCACACCAGCGGCAGGCGCTGCACCTGCATGGACAGCCTTCCTCCTCCTCGCTGCTCCAGAGCATGGGTCCCAGGGGCTGGAATGGTTTTGGTGTGCTGCAGGATGCATGAGGGACATCCCGGAGCTGCCAGAGCCTGCCTGAGCCACGGCTGGTTTGGGCTTACAAGACACATCACTGGCTTTGAATACCTTATGCTGGGTGGCTCCTTGGGACTGAGGGTTTATAGCCTGTTAGTGCCGAGCATATACTAATGCCTTTGGATGTTTGTCAAGCACAAAGACAAGGGAAAGCAGATTGCAGCTCCTTGTGTCAAGGTCACTGGGGCTGTTAGACCTGTCACTGCACTGAAGGGCCCTTCTGCTGCAATAACTCCCTGGGCTGAGGAGAAAACCTATCACACAAACCATAATAAGTAGTTCAGTTGCAGAGCAGATCCTCAAACACCCCGAGCATCCCCAGCAGGCATCAGCAAATGTCCCTTTCATACAGCTTTATGTACACACACTCTCTCAGCAGGCACTGATCCACAAAATGCAATGTGTGGCAGCTCTGAAGAGAGCAGGAGGGCCTGGAGGTCCCATTCCCTGAGAACTTTGGTTCAGAGCAAACTCCCTGCATCCTACGACCCTGCAGCAAGGGCCCATTTTACCAGGAGAGCCCTCATCCTTCCCAGATAAACCAGAATAAAAGCAAATTACCAGCCCTGCTCAGGGACCTGTCCACTTACCACGCACCTTGGTTTGCTCACGGGCTCTCATCCCCAGCATCCCTGCTTGTTGGGGCTGAGGTCAGGCTGTTTAACACTCCAATTCCAGCAACATGGAATGCATCCTTCAAACTATCCACAGCCTCATTGAAGCTCTGTGGGGGGGTTGCTGTTCTGTGGTCCCTTAAGCCCTTTAAAACCTCTAGAGCTGCACCAGGGAAGGTGAGTGGGAGAGGGGGAAGGAAAACCCAGGGGCCAGGGGGCCTTGAGCTTGGAGTTCACAGTATTTGCTGCTGATGAAATCCAGATGGACCTTCAGATGAACTCTGTTCCCCCTCCCCTCTACAGCAGGAATCTTTTTCCTTTTGAGAAACAAAAAGCCACCTCGGCAAAGGAAACGTGTGCTTCCCTGCACACAGAAAGAGCTATTCATCTGCTTGCATTTATCAAAGCTGCCTTCACCCAAGCAGTCCTTGGTAACACTCTCTTGTTCCCACCACAGGGACCTGGCACAGGGGGTCCCCAAGGAGGAACAGGGACTGTTTGCAGCTCCATTGCTTGGCGTGCTCTACAGAGGCCAGGAGGAGGATGCTGAACCCACCATCATCAAGTTCCTCCCTTTACAAAGTGCTAACAAAGCCAGTTACTAATTTCTTACTATTTCTTATCTTACCCTCCCACTATTCCTGTTTTTTTGGCAAAGAACAGTCATTCCATGCGCAGTGGGATGGACACTCAGACACGGCAGTGCTTTTGGGAATGATGCCATGGCCTTGTTGGGTGCCTCTCAGCTGCCCGCTCCAGTGTGAAACTGGGATTCCCATGCAATAAAACTCCCTCATTGACTCTACCCTTACCCGTGGTGACCTACAGTCCTCTGGAGGGATGTTATACTGAGTGAAGACCGCTGAAAGCTTTATTAGGAGGGCTTATAATTGTATTGACTCAGTAATTGAAATACATTAACTAGGTTTCTAGGTGAAAGCACCTCAGGGAAAGCTCTGGACACTGTTTCTGCTATTAAAGCAAGTGAAGGAAGGGGGAATGAGACTGCCTTGGTGCTGTCTGTGGGACTTACAACCGCCCATTCCTTCACTGCCAGGTCATATCCATTTTCTTTGAAGCTTTCCCAATGGGTTAGAAACCCCAGAACAGCAGCATTCACTTTCCCAGCTGTGCCCAAGAAGATGCAGGAACTGGGTTGGAGAGCTCTGAGGACTACCACAACCATAATAGGGGGAAGTCTGTCACCATAACCTGGGAAATCATTTGCACTTCTTTCTCCCCTTGACATCCGCCTATGCCTTCATCTTCCATCCAAAGGCAGGCACAGCCCTTCATCACACCCAAACCATCATTCCCAACAGCAAGGGCCCAAGCCTGGTCTGCCCACCAAGCTGCCCCATCAATAGGTCCCTCACTAGCCTCTTCTCTCACCCTTGCAAGGAGCCTGACACTGCGGCAGTGCTTTACAAAGGCTACAAACAAAGCGTTACTGTTGACCCACAGGATGCATTTCTACCACACAGACTTCACACATCTTCGGCTATAGGAAACAACCATCTCTACTGCCTGCTCTTCTTTCCCATGACACAAAAGACATAGCAAGGAGCCTCAAATCAACACACAGAAGATCATCGCTGCCCCAGCTGCATGACTGCACAAGGCTGGTGGATGTTTAAAACCAAAGGGGCCTTCCTGGGAACAGAAACTACCAGAGAAACTGATTTGAGGCTGACCTGGAGAAGGAAGAGGGACCAGGCACAGCGCTGTGGGCACGAGCAGCAGAGAGCTCCCAGGAGGCTGGAAAGGATTCCAGACCACAAGCCGAGCAGATCCTGAACACTGTTAAACCTCAGCTTGGATGCTTGCACGGACACTTCCCACCAATACCGCGGTGCTTTAGGCCTATGGCCGAGGGGCGCGCAGTGCTGGGGGGGAAAAGTGCAGCGTGGCTTTCTGGGGAGGGTGGGATGCAAACCTCACGCATCCCCATAGCAGGAAGACGCTGCAATGCTTTTGACGCATTTTGAGTTTATTCCACTGACTCTCGTGCAATTTGCCTCCATCTCTCGTCATTCCATCCCCATCCTTTCCCCGCTCCTCGCTCTGGTCCCGAGCATCCCCCGAGGAGGGCGCAGTGCCCTGTTCCGGGGAGGGGACCCCGGTGTGAAGCGGGAGGGGGGGAACAGCTCCGTTGCCCATTGCACATTCTCTCCGGGCGGCGGCGCGGCGGCTCCGCTCCGCTCCGCTCCGCCCGGCCCC
>JASSUY010034226.1:0-23127 GCA_032466535.1 Forpus xanthops
ATTCTTTTGATTCTCCTTCCCATTTCCCCGGGACTGGGGAAGAAAGAGGGGGGAGTGCGCAGAACTGTTTGAGGGGCTTCAAACCACGACAATATGTTACTTAGCAACATAAAGATACTGAAATGGCTTTGTAGATCTGGGATGACCTGAAGTCAACAGGATTTCCATGCATTCTTGTTTTCCTGATGTATGATCTGGTATTCAAAATGATTGAAGTTTTGCTAGTAAAAATTCCTTTAGTCACTTTCAGAATTGATTTAGGTCAACTTCTTAGAAAGAATTGCAATAATCTCCTGTTTCAAAGTATGCTGAATCTGCTCTATTAACGTATAATTTCTAAAATATTGTGTCCATAGCTTGCAAATGATTGTTCAAATGTATTACATTATAGGGAGTCTGTTCCAGTTGTTCCAGGAGACATAATTCATTTAGAAGGGGAGTGTAACTCTGGTACCTGGGTCATCAATGAACAGTCTGGATACTTGGTTCTTTACCCAGATTTGCTGCTTTCTGGTACTACCGTATCAAATAGTATTCGATGTGTGAGAAGAGCAGTGCTGAGTGAAAGGTTTAGGGTAAGTGTTAATTCTAAGGCATTAACGGGTTACTGATCCATTGAGATGGGTGGTTTAGTCCAATATTAAATTGACCAAGATGCTATAATGCAAAATGTTATTAATAGCTTTTTCTTAATGTTTGCAGTTCAATAACTTGGAAACTGTGTGTCTTTCATTGAAATTTTTGTTTTTCAAGAATTATGGCAAAAAAATTTCTGTATTCTTAATGTAGCTAATGGAACAAAAAAAAAATTACTTTCCACTTAAAATTTTGGCAACTTTCTGATAATTTCTTGCCACATTTTGAGTGGATGGGAATCTCTTGTCAGTGGTCTGCCTCTTGTTAACCGTATGAATACATAGCCATGCTTGGCCAAGTTAGAAGCATCTGAAAAAATCAGCCAATTCATTAAGAATTGGTGTGGCTGATTCAGTAATCTGAATCCAGCTGCTAGAACTTGGAAACAGGAAAAGTTTCTTGTGGTAGTATCAGCACTGGTATGTGTCAGAGAAGCCACAGCTGCCAGTTTCAGCTGAGGAAAACTTCCAGATATGGTTGGGATATAAATCCAAATGTGCCAGGAAACATGATGGAAAGTACATGGGCTGGCTGGGAGCCTGTGACTAAACCAAGATTAAAGCACAGGAGAAGGCTGAAATGGTATCAGCCCTTCATTAGAGGAGTAAAAGGAACAAACTAATCATTTGGAAAGGACAATGCAGAAAGTCCTGACTCCGGGATAATGCCGTCCACCACTTGTAAATGCAATCTACAAGTGCCAGGTCTGTAAAAGATACCAGTAAGTACTTAAACCACAGTGATTAGATTTCCAGTTATTTGGTAGTGGTTTGCACAGAGGTCATAACTGATTACCACTTTCAATTCTTACAAGTCTACAGAGCCCAATCCTTGTGATGCTTCCATGGCTTTTTGAGCCATTTTGGTGATATTTTGAATAATTCTGTGCGAGTTGCTAACACACAGGAAACTGCTGCATACAAAAAGATAAGATCTGTAAGACTGTACAAGGATTTGCATTAGAAAATACTAATATTAATACTACCCACAGGCAAAGCTTGCTCTAAACAGATTTTTATCGATGTTTCTCACCTGTCAGTCACATAGTGATTGTGTCCTAATATTATCAAGGTTCAGATAAAAATGAGAGATAAACAGGGAGAGATCCATTTCAAACTGTCTGTTTACAGGGTCAGGTTTGAACAAATAATAGTGAAGTGAAAGCCCTAATGGTCTTAGAATTAGGTAAGTGCAGTCCATTGTGCAGCAAATAAACCCAAGAAATTTTATAGATAAGTTGGCACGAAGTGGGTGTGAGTCTTCATATACATACTTGTGTTATGTAACACCTGTTGCAGGGCTCAGAGTGTGGTTCGCGTCAAATGCTTGTTGGTACAATTCTTCATGAAATTTTCCAGCAATCAGTAATGAGCAACTTGGCACAAGAAAAAGTAGAAGAACTTGCAAAAAAAATTGTGTATGGACAGAAGTATCTCAAAGAAATGTAAGTAGCATTGCGCGTGACTTTTATGTTTGGAAGACAGGGTAGGAGGACTTGACCCAGCAGACTTAGCTTAGAACTTCATTAGCAGACGTATCTTAGAACCGTAGTTTTAATTTAAAAACCATAGCCCTAATATTCTGAGATTGTTCTGCCAAATGACCTTGCTTAATGAAACTTGGGTATTTCTTAGTAGGACAATGTTCTGTAAAGTAATTTGCCTTCCCTGTTGAGCAACTTCTGCAGATCTGAGCAGTAACTACTGCTCAGTAACTGTGTGTGTGGGGTGTTTTTACTTTCAGGCCAAGCAGGTTGCAGTGTTTATGCCTGTAACATTGTATTTCCAGGCATCTCCCAAAGTTGAGTTAAATGTGGTAAGTATAACTAAATTTTGATCCTCAGGAGATTAACTTGAAACTTGTGACTGATGAGGCACTGAGTGTCTGATATTTCCATGTTCTTTGTCAGATTACTTAATGGCTCAGTTGTTAGAGGACCTTTAACCTGTTTTCTCTGCAAAGATGGTAGAAATGTAGACTTGATTAAAATGTAATTTAAGTAGTGTAAATATATATATATATATATATATATACAGTGAAGAATTGCATATTGGGCAATGCCAGTATCTGTTAGCCCCACATAAGTTGCAAGTTAGAATTAGTTAAAATACTAATTACACTAGTTCTGTTATGAAGGTAGACATTTTGAATTGTGGCTTCTAAGATGACTTAAAGCCTTTTGTATCACTTTGTTTATCTCTGAATCTGATGATTTGCAATTACTCTTTTTGTGTTTAGGCTATTAATTGTTAGGATTGAAAAGTAAGTTATGTGTGTCTGCTGGCTGTGCTCATTTGCACTTGTATAAACATTTTTGTGCACATCTCACTTGTATTTATTTCCCTGTTTTGTAGAAAAATGACATTATATCCAGTGAATGGTAGAATGCCACTTAATTGGGCTCAGTTTAATGAGACTTATGCTTTCATGTATATTCCTAACTGTAGCAACTGCAGATGATCATGATTCCTTTCCAGTTAAAATTTAAAATGGTTTAAGGCCTGTCCAAATGTATGTGAAGAACAAGTAGCAGGTCAATATTCAGGCAAAACCCAAATGGCTGTCTTTTTTAATTTTTATTTTATATTTTTAATGGTTTCAGTTTTACATAAAGCATAGATTAGCCATTTTAAAATACATGAGTCTGGTTACCCCTTTTTTACAGTCTAGCTATTAATTTCATTTCATCACATCTACCATGCTGATGCTTTCATTGGGTTACACCTGACATTTTGAAGGCTACATCAGAAATGAACACCATGTGTTCTGTTTTTTTTTGTAGTTGTTCAGTTATAATTTTATGAAAAAATCAGCAAGTTGAACCTTAACAGATCTACCATTATCTACAATTTATAGATGTTTATTAAAACTTGATAGTTATTTCCATTAATCTTGTTGATTTTTTTATGAAAAATCCTGTTTGTACCAGCAGCAAATCTAATATTTCTGTTTTATGTGCATGGCTTTATATTTTAGGTATCATTTAAATCTGAGACAAACGGAAATAATGAGGGAAGTGGAAGAGTATTTGCCATCATTTTTTAAATGGGCAGAAGACTTTATGCACAATCCAGCTAACCAAAATAAAATGCAACTAAAACTGTAAGAAGCCAGAATTAAAAGTTAAAACTATTCTACATTGTGTATCTTACTTGGTTCACCTTTCATATTTGGATCAACACTTTTTATACAGATCTGTTTGCATATGGAGCTTATGTATGGCCTTACTGCCAAAATGGCTAATCTTGAGCACTGCATGTTTAGCTGCCAATATGAGCACTAGGGAAGACATTAAATATTTTGTCAGTTCAGGGTGAACTGACAAAAAAACCATACTGGTCTTAAGATCCTTATAAACAAGGTAGTACAAAGTAGGAATTTTATTAATTAAAGAAGCAATCATATTTGATCTACTATATTAGAAGTTACAGGCCAGGTTGGATGGGACTTTGAGCAGCCTGGCCTAGTGGAAGGCATCCTTCCCCATGGCAGGGAACTAGGTGATGTCTAAGATCTCTTCCAACCCAAACCCAAATCGCAGGAGGCTGTGATTCTATTATTACTGTAGGCATATGCAAGACTACAAATCAGAAGTATAAAATTATTTATTAATGAAATGTAATTCTTCACTAGGGTAACAGTTTATCAGTGAAATGTTTATTATACTCAACTGCTGCTAAGCTCTTGTCTATGGTTTCCTGCTGTTAATAGCTGTGTGTGAAAGTTCTGCTGAGGTGGCAGATCTGAGTAAAATCTGTATATGTATAAAATCAGTGTATATCATTAAACTTTAAGAACTAAGTATTTTAGCGTGTGGGTATTCAGAAAAGATCAAAACCTGTTAAAAACAGTTAATGTGCAATTTAGAGTAGCTTTCTGATATGATGGCTCCTCTGTTAGGGGAAGAGAGTCTGAGTGAGACTCGATGCACTTCAGATATAAAGTTAGTCCCTAAAGAGTACCTGTATTGCAAAGCCATAAATATTTAATTACAACACATTTTAATATTTCAATAGTAAGAAATAAGGGAAACTTAACTTCCAGCTTCATTTTCTTCCTAGGTCAAGTGGTGAAAAAACAGAAGATTTCTCTTGTAAGATAGAGATTGTAGATATCTTAGACATTGAAGAGAACATATGGTCTCCCAGGTTTGGATTGAAGGGAAAAATTGATGTTACAGCCAGAGTGAAAATCCATCGCCAGCCTGGATTACAGTCTAGGGTAATGCCATTAGAGCTCAAGTCTGGCAAGGAATCTAATTCCATAGAGCACAGAAGTCAGGTAAAAAAACCATGTGTCTAATTTCACTGTCAATGGCTATGTAATTTTTTTTTTTTTTTATTAGCTGATCTGTTTTACTTTATGAATATGGATCATTTTGTATGTAGTATCATCTAGATTTATGGATGGCTGATCCTAGCATGCCTGAAGCTTCTGATACGAAAGAAAATTAACTGAGCAGTGAGAAGTATATATGTTTACCATTTGTAGGTTTTTGCTTGATTGGCGCTTTTTTTAATCTTAGTGTGTCTGTTGTTCAGTCTCTTACTGTAGGTTCAGGCGGACTGCTCGAGGAATTAGTGTTACACATCTTTCCAGTTAACTGGCCTGATCTAGAGGTAGTAGCCTTATGTACAAGTTTCTGTTAAGGAAGATGCGTTTTAATGGAAATCCTTGGCTAGGTGCTTACTACTTACGGCTTCTATATTAGTTGTCATGATAGTGGCTACTTAACCATACCAATTATGGAAAAATTAAGTACACTGTATAAATTATTTTGGTTTTAATACATTGTAATAAGTTTTTACATAAAATGTTTGCAGGTTATTCTGTATACATTGTTGAATTTGGAACGGAGAATAGATCCTGAAGCTGGATTTCTTCTTTATCTTAAAACTGGTACTATGTACCCTGTTTCTGGAGGTCGCATGGACCGAAGAGGTAAGGTGTTCCCTTTCCCCACAAATCTTAATTATCTTAATTAAAATGAAACATTTTAGTAATAGTTTTACTAACTATAATAGTAATAGTAATGAGATTTACTCTTATGAACATATTTGTACTTAGGGATGTATTGCTTGTTACAATGTTACTAATTCCAATAAGTTTTTGCTAAGAACTTGATTGTTCTATTAGTAGTCCCCTAGGACTTTGCTGTATGTTTCTTAGCTGACTAAGAAGTTGATAGCTGGTTACTTTTTGAGTTAGTATTACAGACAAACTGAAACCAAAACCCTTCAGCTTAGTCTGTTTTTTAATTCTTTGACAGAATTAATGAAGTTAAGAAACCATGTGGCCTTCTACTTAATGCACAGTGCGCATGAATCTGCTATGGGAAAACAAAATTCACAGCTTGCTGCTTTGCCTCCTATACTGGATGACAGTCAAGCTTGTAAATATTGCTCCCAAGTACATAATTGCTTTCTATATGGCAGGTAAAAAGAAAACAGTTTTGACTCATGTTTTTAAATAAGCTTGAATAATTGCACGTTTTGATACTGTGGTTTAATTTTGGTGGTTGACAACCTCGTATTTCTTTGAGAACTCTTGCACTCCAAAAGAATGCTTCACAGACCCCACAGACCCCACTGCCACTTTTATAGTGCACTCCACGTGTTTGCTCGGGTACGCTTTCTATAAGTCGAAGTCTGAGATAAGCCTCAACAAAATACTTCATGACAGTAACTGATTTCTGTTACATCTAAGTAAATAATAATGATTTTAAAAGGTGTATTCTTCCAGCTCTTGAAATAGCACTCTTTTAAGGCTGAGTTATGGCTGGACAGCAACTCTTTCACATTGACTCTGTAGCAGACTGCTTTCCTATGGGGTACCACACAAGTACTGATACTGTTGTGGTTTACTCAGGACAGGTGCATTGATATTACTCTGCTAGCGTATTGTATCTCCTGTTGAAGACAAGTCATGAGCAAATACTTGACAAGTTTTCACATAAAGTTATTGAATTGTTTTAAAAACAATTAGGTTTTACTCTTATTTATATGCTGCACAAAAAATAGAACCAAAGTTGTATATTGAAGACATCAAATGTGGTATGTTAGAACAGGAGAGCTTTTGGGATAATCTTGTGTAAGTGTAATGCATGATTGTTTTTCAACTTGTGGGGGTGGAAGTATAGGTTGAAGGAGGTAGACTAATGGCTATACATGATAGGTTTTTATAAACTAGTTTTTTTTTTTTAATACTGCTTCTAATATTCGGTTGTTAGAGCAAGAGGATTTTTACTAGCTGTGTAGCTGTTCACTTCTGCAGCCACTTTTTTTTTCTTGCATTTTTTATCTCTGATTAGGTATAATATCTACTGATACTTAGTTTTGAGAAAAATTGCATCAAAGTCTGCTTGTGTATTAAGTATTAAATCCACTTTCCTTAGCTAAATCCTCAATATAGTATTCATATGTTACAAAAAAGGAATAAGATCAACTATCTGAATGTATACAATACTATCTGTGAAATGTCTTTAACTGTTCTCTGATTAACTTGTTGTCCTCCATAATTCAAAATCATAGAGATGATGTGAAGTTGGTTATATGAGTTTGTTCACATGAATAAAGAATATAGATTAATCTGTCATCACTGAAATGAAATTGAATGTATCTGGTATGTTACAGTATATATTTAGATCAGCATTATTTACATATAGATTTATAAGAAAAAAAAGATACAAGTTGTTTCTTTTCTGTGTTTGGCTCTACTCATAGAGCTGTAGAACAGAAGATGGCCGGTGTGTCTTTTCCTCCTGCTGTGGTACCCATTATTGAAAGAGAGACCCAGCACCTGAAACCCTCCCACTTAGAGTATTTCAGCCTGTGGTACCTAATGTTAACCTTGGAACTGCAAAGTGGAGAGGGTAAAAAGGGGTATAAAAATATATGGATGATGCCGTCTTTGGAAAGGTAAGATGTTACTTCTTACTCAGTACAAATAATATTCCCTTTAATAATTGGAAATGAAGCATTGTAACTTATCTTCTCAGTACAAGGAATGCAAGATGTTTTCTAGTGTAGAACAGTGCTTGTAGAAATAGCCACCTGTGCTACTTGCACAGAGAGTTTTTGTGAGATTTATTGGTTTTGTATTTGTTCTATTTTTTTATTTTTTTAAGTGACATATAGGAAGAAGCAGATGACAACCTCAGCCTTCAGAAGCCTAGCTCATTGTGCCCTTTTCCCTGAGGGCTTACTTGGCAAACAGTGGTGCATTTTGGACTGTACTCCTAGGTGTGGCTGTGCATGTGGGTAAAACCAGACTAAAGGCTCTTGTTGGCTGAAGTAGCATGTTGTTATGCATTACCTAGTCCAGCAGCTGGGAAAAAGTAATTGGCAGTTTGTAGGCTCATTTCAAGGCATCTGTAAAAGTGAAATGTAGCTGAATTGTTTCAAGTGAAACAAGCATCTCCAGAAGCAAATATGGAACATTTTAGTGAAGTGGATCTGTACATTCTGCTATTTGCTTTTTAACAGGAGATTATACGTAACTTCAGCCTAAATATTAGAGTCTGTTCTTGGAACAAGTATAAGGATTGGCTACTTAGTCTTCCTGGTGCTTGGTGTGCGTGGTTTGTGGTGCTTTTTTGTTTGTTTAGTTTTGGTGGTTTTTTTGATATTTTTTTACTTTTTAATGTTTCTTTCACTGAGAGTGTCTTAATATTAAAGCATATTTATTTTTCCATTATCTTCAGAGAGAAGGCTGGAGACTGTGTTGGGAACATGATACGAGTTGAAGAAGTGCAGGAAATTTCTGAGGGAAATTACCTACATTTCTTCCAACGTGGAGATGGTGCCATTCCTGGAACAAACCTATTGGTTGGTGATCGAGTGGTTGTGAGTGGAGAGGAAAATGGTTTACTTGGTTTGGCTACTGGCTATGTTAACGAAGTCAGTGTGACAAAGGTCTCCTGTTTATTGGACAGGTAATAGAATACAAGGCAAAATATCTGTTTGAAGACATTATGATACTGGCTTCAGGAGAGGTGCTTCTGGGTGTCCTAAAAGTTCTGACATGTTCTGAGTTCTCTAGCTGGGCTTGGGGAAGTAACCTTCAGAAATTTTCACACCTTGGTTGCGAAGTTCAGTACTTGATCAGTGTGTATGCCTGTCTAACTATGTTGTTTGAATAAAAGCATGCTTGTAAATTTATTTTTGACTCAAGTGTCACATATATGGATACAGTGATTACTGTACTGATAATAATTTTTGTTGTTTGGACTATATTGTCTTTAAATTGGGCTCCAATAGTGTTTTATTTAGGTCAGTTGTGTTTCTTCTAGTCATTGCTTCATCCTAGGACCCCTGGCAGATATCATTTAGCACTTAGTAACAAGTCTTTAATCATCAACATACTGCTTGTAAACAGAATTATTTTGTCCATATTACTGTCATCCTTCAGGAATTTGTCAAAGCTCCCCAAGAACATGATATTTAGGTTGGATCATGAAGAAGGCAATTTTGGCATAGGAGTCACTTTCGAAAACCTTTCTAAATTGATGAAAGATTCCCCAGTCAGGTATGAGAAATCAAATTAATTTAACACTTTCAGTATTTTCAGGTGAAGTTTCTCAACTGATAACTCTTCTCGGCTGGTTTCTTTTATCCACAGTGAAAGGCTCCGCAACTTGATAATTGACTTCCACAAACCACATTTTATTCAGCATTTGAGCTCTGTCCTTCCTCCAGAAGCAAAGGAAACCGTTGCCAATATTTTAAAAGGTAAAAAGTGGCTTTCTCCAAAATCCTGTTAGGTACTGCATCTCTATAGCCATAACATTTGTCACACTGAGTAAGGGGTTTTTCCTACTTTTGGTTCCAGTGGTAGTTTTCTGGCTAGAAGTTAAAAACAGTTTAGCCTTGCATGTTTTCCTTTGATTAAATAAGTCTTAAACTAGTTGGGAGATGTGACCAGATGTTTGTGTATAGCCTTATTTTACTCCTGTTGCTGCAGCTTGCAGTTTCAAGCAGTGCACTGTATAATTACCTCCCCAACCTTTACAAAAGGAAGAAACAGGGAAGGCTCTTGGGATGAAGGAAGCAGACTGAGAATGGAATGATATGAGCTTTGGTGTAAGCATTCATTTGCATAATCACTCTTGTTGATTTGTTGGCTGCTCTGTTGTATGTGGTGCTTTATGGTGCTTTTTAATGTCTTTTTAAAAAAAGAAAACTTATTTAGGTATGTGGTAATGTTTGGTATTTGGTGATAATATTGTTCTTTGACGTTTTTCTCTGAAAGCAGAAATTGAACTAAATTCTCTTAGAGCAAACAATTTTTCATTAAAACTCAGTCTGAAGACTTATTTTTTTACTTGAGCTTTGCCTAGTTTGAATAGCTGGAATGTACTGCTTATTTGCGTCAGGCTGGGAAAGCACAGCTCTGATATAATGCTGCTTCTAAACAAAATGATGCTATATGTCCAACTTATTTCCCTTTTCTGTGAGCTGTATGCTTGAATGTGAAAGTGGGTATGATAAAACAGAAATGCCTGTACATGATATCATATGGAGGTGGCGGTCATTTAGGTAATGGAAAAAGAGGCACAAAATGTCGAAGAACAAAAATATCTTCAGTGATCTATTTCCAGTAGTACAGATGCTGTATTATGTGTGTTGTTTATTATGTTTAATATCATCACTTCATTAGAACATACAGACTTACTCTACTCAGTTTTTTTTTTTCTTTAAGGGGTCTAGTGGAGGAGGAAACTATAGTTTTGTTTTACTAACTTTAGCAATTATTGCAATGTTTATGAAGTATAGACATTTCATTTTGATTTTTCTTCTTAAAGGTCTAAATAAGCCTCAGAAGCAGGCAATGAAAAAAGTGCTCCTTTCAAAAGACTACACACTTATTGTGGGTATGCCTGGAACAGGAAAAACTACTACAATATGTGCTCTAGTAAGATTGTGTACCTTTATATTTAATTTTTTTTCATGAGATTTAGAGGATAGCATTAGACTAATTGTGTACAAAGCATACTGCCCAAAATTGTTGTGACTTAGTCTAATGTTATCTGCATAATTTCAAAGAAAATGCATTTCCTTCTACTTCAGAAATATTTGGTATAGCTAAAAATATGTTTTGTGGAGTAGGAGTCTCTTGCTTGTGTAGGAATGTATGTGGAAGGGAGGAGATTGAAGTGTGATATTTAATCACTTCTGTGACACTTAAATATTAAAATTGTTTGCTCCAAGGGTCCTCAAATCCTGAGTTACAGTTCAGAAAAGGGGCTCCTTGGGGAATTCAGTAATTTGTTCACTGAAAATTTTATAAACCCATGGTGCCGCAGCTATGTACAACCTGCTAGCCATCTTCTCTAGTTACTGGTTCTCTTTTCCCAGGAATGGACTATAGGAGCATACTGGATTCAGACTGTGGGCTGAGCAAGTTTCTCTTGAAATTGCAGTTGTCTCATTTCCAGTTGCCATCAACTCATGGGAAAGAGGAGGCTGGGAAGCAAGCAGCTGCTGCTATCATTAGATCAGCCTGTTCTACTGAATCTGTTGTGGATAAATTGTCATGGAGAACAGTGCTTGTGGGAATTGGCTGCATGAATTTTTCTGACAGTGGGGATCTTTAGCGTGCAGTTACTTCTTTTCAGTGCAGTTTGAGTGTGTGTTTATTTTCTTAGCTGTCACTGTTTGTGACATGTATAGTAGGCCTGCTGTTTATGAGAACCATCACGTCCATTCCCAATATTGCTTTGACAATAGCTAACTGGCAGATCTGGTGAGAAAGGCTGATATAAATGAAGTCATGCTAGTTATTCGCTTCTTCCAAAACATTGTGTTTTTTACCTAGTCAAACATGGAACTGCTGGTTCTTTATGAACTAATACCTTTTCCTTCCCTTTGCAACTTGTTAGGTGAGAATTCTTGCTGCTTGTGGCTTCAGTGTTCTTCTGACTAGTTTCACACACACTGCTGTGGACAATATCCTGCTAAAGCTAGCCAAATTCAAAGTGGGTTTCCTGCGCTTGGGACGAGCTCAGAAGGTTCATCCAGATATACGAAAATTTACAGAAGAAGAAATTTTCAGGTCCAAATCAATTAAATCTGTAGTAGATCTGGAAAAGTTCTATAACAGTCAGGTGAGAAGAGTTTTTTTGCACTAGCCCTGCCAATTATTAAGGGATAACTGCATTAGTATTGTGGTTGGTTGGATGCCACAGGGAACGAACTCATCCCGAAGGAGTGTTATTGCTATATGAAATCTGAGCTGAAAAAGACACTCCATCTCTTCAATTTCTTTATAAAATAATGACCAATGTTAACTGTCTGAAAGTTGAAAATCATTGTTTGTCTACAGAAGGTAACTTTGTAATAAGTCCCAAAGACTCCAGTGCCTTTATCTGAGATCTTCGGGGGGGGGTGGGGGGGGGGTGTTTGGGTGTGGTGAACTGCTGCAACCTTCTCTATGCACCTGTTGCTGCTGTTCGTCTGTTTTTACTCCCACTAGTGCTCGTTGGGCCACTAATACAATTAGCAGAAGGGATAGAGGAAGTGGTGTGTTGTAGAGCTGACCTGGCCGAGCACTAATTTTTGATAGAAAAATAAGTGCTGCCTGTGCGAATATCAGTGCAAACCATAACGGGAGCTGTGTAAACTGAATCAATGGCAGCTTTCAATTAAATTTCTTGATAGAATGAAGCTTGGTGGTAGTTGGAATAAATGCCAACTTTGTAAAAGATGCCATTTACTTTTTTTGTTAGGCATTGCAGGGGAATGATAACAGCAGTCGTAAGGGAAGTGACATAATGTTTCATATTTTAGTCATTTTGTATTGCAGTGGAAGCACAGCACTGGGAAGAACTGTGCTGCAGTTTTATCTTTGGGATTAAAAAAACCCAACCAAACGTAGTTTTCGACAGTAGTCATTTAACATGGATTGTATATGCGTAAAACCTGATACACTGAACACATGACAGGAGCAAGTTATTTACTACAGTCTGCTATAAGCTGGTTTTGGTTTGTCCCTTGCAATCAATGCAAGCATATGGGACCAATAGGTAAATAAGATGTGCTGGTTTGATTTTGAAGATTAATTTGATTTGATTTACGTTTAGTTTACTATGATTTTTTTTTTTTTTTAATCTGGAAAATGTAGTACTAAAGGGTATAAGATGTATTTTATCCTTAAAATGTGTCTCAATTTTCAGGCAGTGGTAGCAACATCTTGCATGGGAGTAAATCACCCTGTCTTTGTTCAGAGGCAGTTTGATTTCTGTATTGTTGATGAAGCTTCCCAGATAAGCCAACTCATCTGTCTGGGCCCACTGTTCTGCTCCAAGAGGTTTGTGCTGGTAGGGGATCATCAACAGCTGCCTCCACTTGTATTGAATGCAGAAGCCAAGTAAGAGAAAATGCTACTGAACAACTATTAGTAACATGAATTTTTGGAAGGGTTTTGCAGTGTTTCAAGTGATGCATCTTTGTTGGTTTTATTTTTTTGTTTTGTGACAGAGATCTTGGCATGAGTGAAAGCTTATTTAAAAGGCTGGAACAAAACCAAAATGCTGTTGTCCAATTGACTGTGCAATACAGAATGAATAGGTATTTTAAACTTTATTATATTGGGTTTTTAATGCTGTGGGATTGAAAACATAAGATTTAATGCCTCTTGTTGTTCTTTGAATCTTCAGCAAAATTATGTCACTGAGTAACATGTTAGTATATGAAGGCAAACTGGAATGTGGCTCAGAGAAGGTGTCAAATGCCACTGTTAACTTGCCCAACCTAATAAAATTGAAACTGGACCTTGCAGATGCCTCAAAAATATGGTTGAAAAATGTACTTGACCCAGGCACACCTGTGTGTTTTCTGAACACAGAGAAGGTAATATTCTCTTTTCATTATGTTCTCCCTTCAAAATTGTGGTTTTGATGCAAGTTCTCAATACAGTCAGGATGTAGAACATGTAATACACATACTGCTGGAACAGTTGCTTCTAAGAGCAGCAGAAAAGTTTAATTTGGATATTTTAGACAAATATTGAATGTGCTATAAACTTTCTTATGTACAGAGTATAGCTCAAAGTGTGTGGTTGTACTGGATGCCCTTGCAAGTATGGAATAACCTCATTTCCAGTGTCCATGGTGTCTAGGCTGTCTACTAATGGCAGGAATAATTGCAGTTCTCCATTGAATTTTGCATACATTGTACACACTGAAGTGTGAGCGAAGAGTAAGTTGCTTTAGGTGTGTCCTTTAATGGAGACTCAAATGTTTGCCAGAAAAATAAAACTCTATAGAGTGGTTAAGAATAATATAAAGAAACTGACTTCTAAATAAAATGAGTGTTTAAATGCATGTGTGAAAAGACTAATAAATTGGTACACATTTGCAGGTTTTGGTCTAAAAAGAAACACAGTTTTTAATTAGTGTGACTTAGAGACATTTCTAAAAACGTCTAAACTACACAGGGAGCCCTCTTCTAGGAATGCCTCAATAGCTGCCATCCCTTTCATGGAAAAGTGGATAGTTGGTCATTGGGAAGAGGTTTATTCCAGTAGAGAACTGACTAATACACCGTCTGTCTGTTAATCATACCAAAATTGTGATCTGAAAGCTAGAGTTCCTGTTCCATTTTTTTATTTTTACTTCCCTACAAAGCCCATTCTCAGTGCGACACTGCTGCTTTGTTTGCAGAGCCTGCAGGAAAGCCTCACTTTCCAGAAGGCGCCTGGTTTTGTGAATACGATAGGCTACAATATCATCTATATCTTTTTGAGCTTCCTGTTGAAACTCTGTGTTGTAGTCGTGGGGTGTGGGAAAGAGGGAACCACCCCTTCTCCTCCAAACACAATAATAAATAAAGCCAGCATTTTTTTTTTTTCTTTTTTTGAGCTACTTTGTCCCTCTTCCCTCCCCCCTTCCATATTCTTATTCATAGTGTAACCAGGAAAAATACCAAATGACACCAAGCAAGGTAGCTTAGATTGATTGTGGGTTTTTTTGGGTAAAAGCCTCTATTGGTTTCTGGTTATTAACGTCACGTGTTTGTTACAGCAAGCAAATGTATTCGTTGCATTTCTGTCATATCCTGTGTCAGTCTGTCCATCCTCTGACAGTTTGGGTCAGAATATTTGAAAATTATATCCTTGACTTATTATCAGTCTTCTGTGTAATTCTAAGCCAAAGTTGGTTTTATTAGGGTTTTTTTTGTGTTTTATGTGAATATACTATCACAAGTTTGACCTGGCTTTTAGAACTTTTTTCCCCTAAAGTAGTTTTGTAGTCTTTGCTATGTCAGTGCTAGTATGGATAGAAATGAACAGTTCATTAAAACTGCTTTTCTGCTTGAAGAAAAATTAATCACATGCAAATTTGGAGGGTTCTCAAGTGTCGTATTTTCAGAATAGTGAATTTAAAAACAAAACCAAGCCCAAACAAGCAAACCCAAAGCAACAAGAAAACCCAACCACTGAACCCCCAGAAAACAGCATAGCTGTAACAGTGTAGCTTTGCTCTTAATTCAGTTGTGATATGACACGTCATTACAGTTGAACTGAGTGCATGATGGCAGTGTAAAAAAGTTAACTTACAGTAAGTATTAAGCTATGAAGGTGTTGAGACACAAGCTATGGTGAAGCTACTGTTTTGGAAAAGGCAATGGAATCTTCTAATATGAAGGAAAATATATTCTGCTTCTGTATTCAACGTACTAAAAATTAACTGTCATGTAAAAAACTTGGATGACATGTAGAAGAATAGGATTCTTCCTGAAGTATGCAGTACCCTACTTAACACAGTACAATTTTTTTGTATGTTATTAGAATCCTAAAATAAATGTGATGCTGTAGCCTACTATTTATATATATGCATATATATATACATGTGCTGCCTCAAAGACCACTATTTAGAGTTGCTGCAGTATTGCACTCCATTGGATTATTTTTTTCTGTTCAAATGCAGTGCTTTAGTGTGCTAGGTATTGAGCATAGCTTACACTTGGTGAGCTTCCCAGTCAGTTAAATTCCTGGATTTGCTAAGTTTTTGATGCATACTGTGCAGTGTCTGATTTTATACATGGTGGCAAGGAGATGCCACTTACGTGGGATACTCTTATTATTAATGATATTATTAATTAATGATATATTACTTTGCTTACATGTTAAACGTTATAGTGATCTCCAAATTCAGCCATTTGGATTATATTGGGGTGGATGTTTGGAGAAGTAAAACTAGTTGTAATAGGATTCTGAGAGTGTTTCTTTAAGTCAGGCTATACCACCTTCCACTTTAAGTGTCATAATAATTTGGAAGGAAAACTGAATGAAGTAGCATCTAAGAAAGCGAAGTTGACCTGTGTCACTAGTATGAGAGGCAAGTAGTGGAATGGGTGAAGTAGTAAATGGGAATGGTAGTAAATGAAATTTGGAGGCAAAAACCAGTTTAGTGTATGCTCAGTTTTGGACTGTTTGTAAAGGGGTTTGTTGCTTGACCCCAGATGCTTAGCTGTGCCCCAGATTACTAGAAGGACAGTGTCAGGGACATGTTTATTACTAATGATACTAGTTAAACTTCAGAGAATGCAAGAGCTAAGCAAAGAGAATACATTTTAAAACTTGACACCAATATAACAAGAGTTTACATTCTAAGCTTGTTCCTGCCTTTGTTGTCTTATTCATACATGATGCAGGGATTCAATACTACCATTTTGGATAGTTGTTCCTGTAGTTTTAAATGTAGGCTTTGAAACATTAAAAAAGAAAAAAAAATCTGGGAATGAGGAAAAATTTACTGTGAACATTCTTGAGTGGAAAGCTTCAAACAGAAGTCCTGTATGAAATGCAGTTTGTTCTGTTACTTTGTCAGGCTGGGCAATGTCTGGGTTTTTTCATATGATGTTTATTGTATGAAATGTAAAGTCAAAAGATCAAGATTTTCAGTTTATTAAGGTCACTTGCTAATACTAGGAAGTCATAGAATCATAGAATATTTAGGGTTGGAAAGGACCTCATGATCATCTAGTTCCAACCCCTGTGCTCTGGGCAGGGACACCTCCCACTAAAGCATGCCACCCAAGGCTGTGTCCAACCCAGCCTTGAACACTGCCAATGATGGAGCAGTCATTTAAGTAAATTGTTTCAATTTGTTTTGCAAATGTGTTCTGAAGTTACTTCACAGTATAGGCTCTTACAGTCTAAAATTTAGCATTTAGCTGTATTTTTTTAATTAAAGCTGTTATTATAGCCATGTATGATATGGCGATCAGACCATAATATGTCACTGTAGGTTAGCAAGTCATTATTTTCTGGTTTGTTCTTATAGGTTCCAGCACCAGAACATGCAGAAAAAGGTGGTGTAAGTAACATGACAGAAGCTAAGCTAGTACTCTTCCTCACATCCTTATTTATTAAGGTATCTTTATTACTTTGTACAGAGGGACAACTTTATATTTAGTCATTTTTATGTTGCTGTAGTAATGGAGACTCTATGTATATAAGTGTATATGAATATATATATGAATGCATGTGTATATGCATGAATATATATATGAATGTATGTGTATATGTATGAATATATGCACGAATGTATGTGTATATGTATGAATATATGCATGAAGGGATTACTTTCTTGTGGGAATGGGGAGAGAGATTTGCCCTTCCTTATTTCATCCAGTCAACTTCAGGAGTAGTACAGATAAAGAGTTCTGAATGTTCACCTCACTGTTTGAGGAAGAAAGAAAAATCAGAATTTTGAGAATATCTTTGTGCTAGGTTAAGGCAAAGTTTGGGAGCTTGCAGTAACTAATCTTTTTTTCAGTTAATACCAGTTATACCTAGAGTATATAAAGTATATAATTATATAGAGTATATAATACCTGGTAACTTGGTGTAGATACAATATCTCACAGCTCTGTTTAAAGAGAAAAAAAAAGTCCTTGATAGTCTTGTGGCAGTAATGAGTATCCCAAGTTAACTGCAGTGGTCACTTTTTTGTTTGTTTGTTTTTGTTTTCCTTCTGCTGCTGCTTCTTTCAGGCTGGCTGTAACCCTTCAGACATTGGCATTATATCACCATACAGACATCAATTAAAAACAATCACTGATTTGATGGCGAAACTGAAGGAGAATAGAGTGGAAGTCAACACAGTAGACAAATACCAAGGAAGAGACAAAAGTATCATAATTGTTTCTTTTGTTAGAAACAGCAATGAAGAAAATGTAAGTTGGTCATTAACTTTCAGTTGGTTTTAATAGATAAACCACTAATTTTCATAATGAATCTACTACATTAAATTCTGAAATTTAAGAGTAATAAAGGCAAGTTACATTTATTTAACAGCTTGGCACCCTTCTGAAGGACTGGCGGCGTCTTAATGTTGCTATCACAAGAGCCAAGCACAAACTAATCATGGTGGGCTGTGTTCCATCCCTATCCTACTATCCGCCTTTACAGAAGCTACTCTGCCATTTGCAGTCTGAGGCAATGATATCCTTTTTCTCTGTGCTGTTTTGTGAAAGGGGATAGGTAAGATTAGCTTATCAAGATAAGGATGGGAAGATGTTTGGTTAGTTAGGTTATACTTTGAATACTTATTGGCAACACAGTCAAACATGTGATAATTAAATATGCCAAAAATATACTTGAGATCAAGCTAATAAATGGAATTAGAACTTTCACTGTTTTCAAAAGCAGAAGCAGTTCCTACTGATTTGCAAGTCAAATTGGCATTTTCTAGTTTTGAGGCCTGAATTTTTAGTGTTTAATGCTTTTGTGGGTGTTTTTTGGTGATCTAGGCATCTAATATCAGTGTGATTTGTTTTCCACCTAAGTACCATGCATTTAAACGCATCTGGTGAGAGAACTGTTCATGAGTAATGCTGCTATAATGAAAGATAGGTGACTTGCTTAATTCTTTCTTTCTCTGGCATTGTACTGAATTTAGTCTACCTATGGCTGTTTCCATGGCCTGTTTAAACAGGAAAGACCTTGTTAGTTGCTTTCTTTGCTAACACCAATACATACTCAAACAGATTTTGTGGGACTTTTGTGAAAGTGATATCAAAGTGCTTCCTTAACTTTCTACATCTTCAATCTTCCTGCAGGGGCTCATGAAAGTCTCCACTTGTGTAACATTTTATGATTGTGAAGATGAAGAGTTTTATAAGCATTTGTATATTTCCTTCTGGTGCTGCTTAATTTAAATGATTGCTTAGTGGAGTATGAGTGCTGATGTGCGTTGTTTACTCTGAAGCAAAACCAGAAATAAGATTCATTTTTAAAGGTTTCCTTTTGGAAAAAGAACAAACATTTCTGTCTTAAAGAGGGTCAGTTTGGTACCGGTGTACTTCAGATAAATCAGAAATATGAAGTACTCTTCCTTCAGATACTGGATAGCTACTTTTATTTTCACTTTTATCTTGCTAAGCGGTTACCTGCATAAGGGAATGAGGAAACTCTTGAGGAAGAGTGGGAACCAGTGCTGCATTCTGTCATAGTTTTCTGGGCTGAGCTTGGTTTTAGAGACGTTAAAATGTAGTCTACATACAGTAATACCATTTATTAGAATTCCTAAGTAAGGTGCTGTGTTGTTGTGCTATTTGGGGGGAAAAAAAATGGGAAAAAATTTTCTCTTCCTCAGAGCCTCATGATGTTCTTTAAAGGGTGCATCTGCTTTTTTCAATACTGAAGTATTTTTATATGTAAATATATTTTTTTATATTTATATAAATAATGCAATTAATCTATTTTAAACATCCACTGACTTTTCTAATCTCCTGATTTTTGCATACATTTGGAAGAAATGTTATGTTGATTCACTTTGCTGAACTCATGTATTTAGCAGATAAATTTGGAGTGAAATAATGCCCAGAGAAGCATCTTATGCCCATATGAAGATCATAGTAAAACTCTAGTTTTCAGTTTATCTGATCTGTAGTTTTTTCTTCAACAAAAAAACCCACAACCAACCAACCTCCCCAGAACCCCACAACTACAGATGCAGCTTTATGACTAAAAAGTTTACGTGCTCAGGTTGTATTTTTTGTAAAGATGAAAAATATGTACAGTGCAAAGTATCCTTTACTTAACAGATCTGGTTTTACATTTTTTTTTTATTTTTACTACCTCACATTTTAGACTATTACTGAGGATCTTCTTTCCAAGATTGCTGGTGGAAACCTGAAAATAGATTTTTTTATCTTTGTTTTTTAAATCATTAGTATTTGTTTTCTTTTAGGTCAATGTCAAGTAGTTGTGTGCATGGATAGAGTTGCAGACAACCTTGTAGGTTTTTTTTTTTTCTTTTAAACTGCTCCCTAACTTTTGTAATGTTTGAAATAAAAGTTTGATATTGCTTTTGTTACAGTGCTTTATACTTTACTAATGCTTTTCTTCATATAATCAATATTTTGAACAGTATCAAAACAATTTGAATAGTTGACAGGGTATCCTCTTTTTCAGGTGAAAATGCGCACTTTTTCAACTGCGTATGTACTCTGGGTCTTTCAAAAGATCAGAAATAGGGTAAAACATACCCTTATTACAGAATTGATTCCAGAGTAACATACCCTTATATAAAAAAGCTTTTCTTTCTGTGTTTAGGATCTATGTGTATAAAATTCCTAAGGCTTAACTTTTTTATTAGACCAAGTTATGCTTATCCAAAAAATTATGTGTATGCTATTCAAACATTAATAAATAAATCTGATGTATTGCCCTCATTTTACATATTTGCATCAGACACAGGCACAAACCAGTCCCGTATTTCCTTATCTACTTCTAAAATGCCTCATTTCTTCTTGTTGCATGGTAAAAATTAGATTGAGCAGAGATCTACAATTTAAATATTGACCTCAAACAAAACTGAGATGTGATTCTGTAACACACTCTTGCGTTCTAATGCGTATATATTAAAGGAGTATTGTGTAAAAAGCACCACTTTTTCTGTTTGCTTTTATGACAGCTTTATGCATGAACAGCTGTTGATACTAGTGGAAAAAATGCAGACACAGGTTGAGCAGTGCCTTAGTGCATTATGGAATAATACAAGTTGGAAGGGATCCATCAGGTCAAGTCCAAATTCCTGTTCCTCACACAACTACCTGAAAGTAAACTGCAGTGATCTTAACTCAGACTTATGTGTCTCTGTGATTTCTGAACAAAGGAAGGCAAGCTGTTTATGCCAGAGCTGTAGAATTGGAGCCCGACTACTCAAACTGTTTAAATGTATAGGGTCCTTTTTTCTTACAAGAGGTATGAATTTTCTTTTAAGAGGTAGGAATCATGGATGTAAGAAGAAGCCTTGTTACCATGTTCTATCTCTATGTTTTCCTTGTCCTTCCTTGCAGGCCAAGGCATGGATATCCTTCTTTCTTGTGCTGTTTTGGGTAAGATAAAGCATATCTTTTTGCTCTACAGCTTGCTCATTAGCCTTTCCTAAGAAGGGAAGAGGAAAGCGCATGGTTTAGATTAATTATTAAGCAAAGCAAATCGTAATGCTTAGGGTGCAGTAAGTATAAACCGATACACCATTTTTTTAAGTTGCTACTCCTTAGTGTTAAACACCCTCATCCTCTGAGTTTACAGTGGTTTTGGGTTTGCTGAGGTTTGCATTTTGGAGGGATTTAAAATTACAAATAAAGAAGCTGTAATACCTGTGTTTTTAGAAGATTAGCTTTTATTCCTACCACACTACTTGAGGTCCTGAACACAAATATTTGTCTGGAGTAACAGTATTAGTTTTGTAGGACTCGAAAATGTGTGTCAGAATTCTCTGCAATAGATGTTACAGATTGAAGCTCAGTCATGAGAGTGGTATCAAAGGCTCGAGGTTGTGCTTTTCTTGCATGAAAGGCTTCATGTGCCTAGGCTGGGGCCTCCAGCACTCCTGGCCCTCTCTTTGTGAAAATACACCTCTCCGAGGTGGTCAGCTTGCTGTCAGCATGCTCAGCCTCTACGCTGACTGCAGTCCCTGCAGCCCTGCCGCTAAATCCCCGCTTTGGAAGGACCGCTGCCTCCTGGCGGGTCCTCCCGCCGGCGGGGGCGCCGTAGGGCACGGGCGGAGGGGCCGGGCGGGGCCGACCCAACGGCTGGACGGGAGCGGCTGAGGTGGCGGCTCCTCCTCTTCAGCCATGGGTGAGTGGGGCCGGGGTGAGTTGGGGATGGCGCTGTCAGCGGAGGGGGAGAAGGGGACCTACAGTGCCAGCCGTCCTCGTGCCTTGGAGGTAGCGGCTGTGAGCTGCGCTTCGGGGGTCCCCACGCAGCCAGAAAATGTCCTCTGCAGTGGGAGGTGGGGTTGGGGATGGCCTGCGGCCTCGGGGATTGGCGGCGTTGGCGGCCTCCGGCCCTGCGGTCCGTCAGCCGATATGGGCCCGAGCTCTGGCGGATATCTCTTCCTCCACCCTGTCATTGGCAGGTGCGGCGGGCGCTCATGCAAACCGGGTGGTGTGCCGGAGGCCGGCTGTAAGGGGATTATTATGCCCGTGGGGACGCGTTAGCGGAGGAAATTGTTTTCTGCTGGGTGTTGAGTGACACAGGGCGACCTGTAGCTGTAGCGATTGCAGATTTGGGTTGGTTTTTCTGTTTGTGTTTTTTTTTTTTTTTCGCAAATACTGTTTGTAGCAGGGGTTTGGCTGCTCATCAAGACTGGAAGAGGAATAGTGCTTCTTCAAGCCTTGCTAGTCAGCCCCTGGTGAAACAGGCGCCATCAGTACCACCTGCAAACAGTTCCTTTCTTGGGGTGGTGCTTTGGGGTGAGAAAAGGGCCCTTCAGAGCCCTGAAGGAGCTTATTTTGCTCCATGTATGTACAGTCTACCCTGAACAGTGCTTGAGCAGCAGTTACTGGAAAATACATTATCTGAAATTTTAAAACTTTTTTTTTTTTTTTAAGAAGCAGGTGAGTTAACAGTGCTATGCACAGGTAGACTAAGCTTTAAAACAGACCTAAAATGCATTTCTGCTCCAGACCAGGCAAGCGGGCTGATATTTAAAAGGATGGTAGTCATGAAAGTCTGTCTGTCGGGAAGATCAACTACAAAAGTCAAAATGAGGTCATCTGAAAAAGGAATTTGTAAGATGCCTTTGGAGAAACAGAATGAATTATAAAAGTAGACTGAGAGAGAGCTACCTACCTGAAGTGTGTTTAGAGCAAGGCTTTACCTGTAATAATGCTTGTATTTAGTGCTGCCAATGGCAGAACAAATAAAAAGGCAGGAAGACTGACATCAGCTTTACCAACAGAAATGCTCCAGTTGTTGCAACCCTCTGTCTGTTCCAGACAGGGGTAATTGGGCCTGCCCTTGGTACGGTTGGTTTAGTTCCTGGCAGCTGAGTGAGCAGGAAGTCAAGAGGCTAACTAGTGAGCTGTGACTGCTGACTGTTTAAATTTTTGCCTGAGCACTCTTGCTAATTGTCTGCTGTACCTTCTAACATCTTCTAGTGCTTTGTTTGGGTTTGTGGTTTTTTTTGTGTGGTTTTTTTTTGTTTTTTTTTTTTTTTTTTTTTTTTTTTTTTTTTTTTTTTTTTTTTTT
>JASSUY010034227.1:0-39963 GCA_032466535.1 Forpus xanthops
ACAGTGAGAAGAGCGTGCAGCAAACTCACTGCCCTGGACTTCAAGAGAGCAGACTTTGGCCTCTTCAGGAACCTGCTTAGTAACATTCCATGGGATAAAGCCCTAGAGGGCAGAGGGGCTCAAGACTGTTGGTTGTTATCCAAGGATCACCTGCTGCAAGCTCAAGAGCAATACATCCCAACTAGAAGGAAATGCTGCAGGAGACCTCTTTAAATGGACAAGGAGGTGCTGAGGAAAATTGGAAAGAAAAAAGAGGCTTATAAAAGGTGGAAGCAAGGACAGACACCCTGGGAAGAATACAGGGATGTTGTGCGGGAATCTAGGGACCAGGTTAGGAAAACTAAGGCTAAGCTAACTCACGTTAGGAAATGCCAGTGTGTGGGTTGCCCATGCAACCTTAAATCTTCTTCATTTTACAATGAAAGCTTTAATTTCAAGACCATGAAACATTTGTCATGTGTCACAAATCCCTTGCCTCACTGAAGAAAGATAACTGACAAGCAAGGCAGGGTTCTTATGTTGCCAAGGCACTTGCTGATATGCTTTTTTCAAAATATCGGACTACAACCTGGACTTTCTCTATCACAACCTATCTTCAGCCACACTAGGTCACCACACAAAATTAGAGACCAGAGTAGAAGCAGATGAATATGGTTTGAGAATCTGGATCCTTATATCTCTTGCCTTCAGCTCTTCAGTTTGATCATTGCTTTTTTTTCTTTAGTTCTTCTATAAGTAAAAAAACAAATAAGAAATAATGTCTTTGCCAAAATTTTGCGAGAACAGAGTGTCACTGAAAAATTGAGTCAAACTAATAATTTAAAACCACAGATTTTTAGTGTCTGCTTCATGAGGTTTGGAAATCGATCTGCTTTAATGACAAATAAAAGCCTCAAAAGCCTCTCACATGAAGCTGATATTATGAAATCTCTTCACACACAACAATGTAAACTTAATTTCAACATTTTTTCTCACAAGTAATGTAACTGGATTTCTGTTGAATATGGCTTTTTGAGGTCATTAAGCTATATGCTTGCATTAGGCATGCACATGTATTGACTCATTCCCACCTTGTACATCTCTGCCATCTTTTTTTTGCCTGCTAATTATTTTTGTTTCGTGTAATGACTGTAAAGCTTGGTAAGTCAAGCAGCAGCTTTCTGGTTTATATTTACACAGAAATTAGTCAAAAAAGATTGAGGACTTGGTTTGTAAGACACCATCAGAAATAACAGAAAAATGCTCTTTCATTATAGTCCATACAGAAATCAGTTTGTAACAGACCCTTCACCAAAAAACTTGAGTGGGTGGCATTGTTATTTAGCTTTGCTCTGAGTCTGAGCTTGACTGTTCTGCCTAGTGAAACCTTCAAGAGGAGCTGCTCTGCAAATATCTGTTTCTTTTCAATGGAACATATTACCTGTTGCGTCTGCTCATACTCTAATAGACAAATTATGTTGTGCTTCTAAAAGAAAATATTGTGTAACTATAAAAGACAATGGTTTTTAAAGCACTAATTAGTGCATAAATACCAACCACAGCTACCAGAACTGGAAAAGGTATTTGTTATAAAGGTTTTGTATTCATCCATTCTAGATAAAAGCTGGTGTAGTGATCTTATTGGAACTGATGTCATTTGGCTTGTACAAAGCATGAGAAGCCCTTTGTTGTGATACTTCTAGTTCTGGCATGGGAAAAGCTGCTTATTTACTGAGACCAAAGCCTTCTGAAATTGTGGGAGATATGCTTCTCCAGTTAGATATGCTTAATTTACTCTCAATGTACTATTTGTCTGCAAGAACTAGCCCATCCATCCATCCATCCAGAAAAATTGTTTCTGTTATGTAGAGTATAACTCGACCAGATTTCTAACAGGAGATGTTCCGCACCAGTTGTCTAGTTAAAGATGAACTGAACAACAGCATTTTCTGCCAAGACCTGAGTTCTAGGAGCCTGTGTCCCCCATACAATTGTTGGTGGTTTTAGCAACCAATCAAGTGGGAGGCTGTATCCATTGTTCTTATTCAGTGTATAAACTGTGCAGATATTATGTCTAATGGTGCTATTTGTACATGTATGGACAAAACTGAGGGACAAGTCCATAGTCCCTCCAGCCCTCATAAGAACTTAAATGTAGCTCCTGGTCTATTTTATCTATATGAAATAGCTACATTTATTATCAGCACCAGCTGTGCTGCAAAGGGACTCAGTCATTGGCACCTCCAAGAGACAAAATTGAAACAGTTTCTAGTTACTGGTTGTAGGGTATTAGAGTTCTCATCCACGCTCAGATGTAGGACTGTTTGTTTCAGATAAGTAAAATAAATGCTCCAGACTTCTCTTTCCCTATTCCTCTTCTATTAATCTAATGCTACTACACAGCATGAGATTTCTCTAAACTCTTGGTTAGAATTTGTCCAGGGAAGATATACCAGGAAAATAAAGTGTGAAGAAGCCAAAACATATCAAGGAGCTGTAACTTTTGGGAAAAGAGCAAACATCTGTATGGGTCATGTACCCACAAAATTTGTCTTCTCCCACTTGTAAACCCAAGTTTTTGAGAATCACATCTGCCTTCCCTATGACATGTCTTGGTCTGGGTTTGCAGTCATGCTAGACCACCTTTCTCATCAGGAACATGTCTGTACTTATGGTATGTTTTCAAACTATCCAGAAGTGATGACCTTGACTATTTTCTCTGGCTGGTATTTGGTATTTGTCTTTCAACCCGATTTCCCATCCAGGTAGCATTACAGAAATTCATCTTTCTTGAGCTTTTTTAGGGGAGATTCCAGAGCCTTGGATGAGAAATGCTGTCACAAGCATGCATCTCAGAAGAAGGCTAAGCAGGAAAGATCAACTGATGTCTGTATTTCTCCTGTTGGCCCATTCCAATGCTGAAGTGCAGAGCTGTAATGGTGTTTTCACCTCACTGACTGTCCCCATGAAGGCTCACTGATTGATAGCTAGAGATTGGTTTTGTACAGGGCTCATGAGCAGAGATGTATTTTAATGTTTGTCTTTTGCTCAGTGCACGTGATCCATGTGACTCAACACCTACACCATGCTGATTTGGTGCACTAATTGTTTTAAATTCTGATGTTCTGCTTAATATTGGTGAAAGGCACAAGAAGACCCTTATGGCATAAATTCACAGAGGGAATGAGTGGTATGAGCTAAACCAGAAATGAGATGAACAATTAATAAGTAGTTATGAGATGAAGATGCACATGCACATAATTTGGCCTGCTGTTCCATATGAATTTCACATATGAGCAGGTATCTTCTCATCTCGCCTTCCTTCTGTGTACTGTTCTACTCAGTTATATATGTTAAAGCATCTTCTAGAAATGCCATACTTGATTCTTAAACTTAACAGACATTTAAATAAAAAAAAAAAGAATATTAATTTTGCAAATAAATTTTATACACAGTTTATTGCACAGCCATTAAAAATTATCTATGTACACAAATGTGCCAGACTTCAAGATAACTATAGATATTTTAAGTTTCTTTTGTTACTTGCACTGGTCAAGGAGTAATCAACATAGACCCCGATTCCCTCTTGTGTCAAAAATGAGTTTTTTTCTATGTGTTCAATGTCAAATCAGTGTCTCTGATTATAGAACAGAAATTCCATTACAATGTGAAACAAGAAGATAAGGTATTTAATGTGCACCTGATATCAAAACATTTTTCAGAGCTGTTTGACATTTTTTTCTCTCCCCTACAAGCATTATTGCCTGCAAATTTGTTCTCTTATAAAAAAAAAAATCAAAAAATATAAATTGAGAGTGCATTTTAAATACCAAATATGTTTTTCAACATGCGTCTTAGTGGTTTGCAATGCATCCAAGAAGTTCAGAATAGTCCAGAAGTCTCCTCATTGAACTAGCTGAGTTAAGCACACCAGGGAAAACATATGTATTTCTGCTTATCATGTAGGCTCTGCTGGACAAATGATGCTATAAGTTTAATGTTAAAAATTAATATGGAATCAGATCAGTTCATACAAGGAGATGATCAGCAAAATCCACACTGTGGTTGCTACCCTGATCATGTTCTTAGATGCAAAATTCATCTTTTCCTATCTGGCTTACCTTGAGTTGATTATCACATCAGAATTGAAACATAATTTTGGAGTATGTGATGCGATCTATCACAGTAGCTATGAATTAGCATCAAAACTGAGGTTGAATGAACCTAGAAGCACGATGTATCTGTGTCTGCCATCAGAGTGGATATACAGACCCTTCATAACTCAAAGACACATTCAAATGAGGGCAGTGTCTCAGTGCAGTGTCAGCAGTTCTTGGTGTACTCGTTCTTGTCTCTTGTTTTGTTCTGGTTTCTTGTTCTGTGCTTGTTTCTTGCTCTTTGTAAGAAGCAGTCTACCAGTCTGTAAGAATAATAGAGATGAAATCCTGCTAATTTGATCTTAATTTTGAAGTTTATGCATAAATACGGGATTACGTCGGCTGCCCTCTTCCCTCCCCTCCCCCCATTTTTGAAGACACAAGGAAACAATATAGTTTTCCATTTTGGCCCTGGCTTGATTAAAATTGAAAAGTCTTACAAACTGTTCTTTTGCAGCAAATCTGTTTTGGCTGTCAATATATGAGAGTAAACCCATTTTTGTCCTAAGAAGAACACATGACAATATGGGAGCTTCCATCCAAAATTCCCCATTTATACTCTATGGAACTGTAATCCTTATGTGTAAGTGCTGATATTCAGAAATACTACTCCTTCATGCACTCAAAAGTAAAACTGCACTCCCACGGCTTGCTTCTCTGTTTCTTTCTCTTCCCACTCTTCTCACAGCATGAAAGCAGCTCTGCAGAGTGCCTCACTCTCAAGTTCTAAGAGCAACCTCAAAGAACTGAAACAACAGGCCAAAACATCTTGTCACATCTGCCATTGCATTTTCTTTTCTTCTTCTTTCAACAATAATTTATGGCATATCTCTGTCTCCCCTCAGATGTTCTTTTACTCTGTATAACATACTGCTCAGTCAAGTCATAACAATTTGTGTTTAGGGATGACAGAACATCCATCTTCTCTACTCAAATGATGAAAAGCAACATGCTGTTCTTCTATCAAATTTCTTTTGAAGTACTTGAACTCACCTTCAGTTAACCAATATTAAGCCAAGCAAAAGAGAAGGGAGGGAAGGCTGTTATCATTTTATCACTTAACTTGGAACAAAGGGAAAGTTATTGTCTTGTGAACAATAATTCTTATTTTTCTTTGCTGGAGATCCTGCTCTGTGAAGATTTATCCTTTTCTAAATAAAATGTCCTTTATTTATTTAATTTAAAACACCTATTTTCTTAACTAAATTAAATAAAATGGAATTGCTAAACTCAGAGTTTATCGCATCATCGGAGCATTAAGTTCCTAGATGACAGCATCTTGGAATTACATTAAAAAGTTTGTTTCAGAAGTTTTAAAAATAAGAATGGACTTCAGTAGAACCACTGAGAAAAGGCTTTATTCCAGCAAGGAATTTCTAAAAGTGTGCACTATTGTCTCCCAAGCAGAAAACATCACTAAAAGATGCAACTGTGGTACATACCTAACCACTGACATCTGAATAAGCTATTAAATGGGAATATTTTTCTTTAGCAGAGTGTCTTGAACTTTAATAAATCAGATGCAGATAATATCCCAAGAAACTGGCCTCCAACATCTGTATTCTCCTGTGGATTATGCCTGATATAATATTCTGGAAGACGTGAACAGAGAGACACAGAATTCCTTTATAGATTTCAAAGCATGTCTATTGCTTTGTTTCATTTTCTTAAAATAGAATATAATATAGATAATAATAATTTTTATTTTTGTTACTGTTATTATTGGTCAGTTGCTCAGGTAAGTTGCGTTCACTATTATTCTCTAATCTTAAACTTCTTTGGGATAAATAAACAATGTGTTTGTGCATTATGTGCTTCATTTTACAGTACCAGCTAAGAACAGCTTTTTTTTTTTTTTTTTTCCAGGAAAAATGCTTAGATAAAATTTCTTTCTCAATCTCATCAAATTTGTCTGTTTGAACCATCTGCTCTTTTCATATCTGCTTACTATTTTCTCATGGAAAAAAGTATTAGTGCTGGTTGCCCTCATGAATTGTAAACGCTGACATGAAAACATGCGCCACCACAAATGTGGTGCTTTTCCCTCTGAAGTTCTCTCATTTGCCTCCTCTGAAATGTATTGAATCTATCTAAATGGCTAACTAAAACAATGACTTCAGAGAACAGATTCTACTTCTAACATACCTACTATCTAAAAGGATATCCTGACTCCACTTATCTTTTGAAGGATTTGACCAAGATTTATTTCTTATGCATCCAGACAAAGAGAATATCAAGGCTATAAACAGAAGCACCATATAGCAAACCACAATATTGTTAGAATGATGTCCTCTGCTGTGCTTGCAGTTTACTTAGTTAACTTAGCTATATTTTTCTGCTTTTGTTTTTTAATGCACTGTGCTTATTATAGTAGTGAGTATGCTTAAATAATACTTAGCATATCGGATAAGGTATCACTTCCATAGGCAAATTTCATAGCAGGTTTCAAACTTGACTTTCTTAGCATATATGATATAGAGGTCTGATGTTTCCTGATTGCCCCATATTACCTGCACGGTACACAGACATACATGTTTTTGATAGAGAAATCTCAACCTTGTTATATGGTACTTCTTAGTCACTTGCAGCTGTACCTACCAAAGACTCTGAGTAGTCAATGAAAATATGTGAGGTTTTCCTCAAAAAAAGTTTGTTGGCAAATGTGATCACTCTTTCAGGTTAGAATTACTTTCATACACTCCACTCAACAGCCATTTGGGCCTTGATCCAAAGCCTATGAAGTCAACAGGAGGTTTTACACTGAGTTCAGTGACTTTGAATCAGGGCTTTGAATCCAATGGGAAACTTTCACCCAGAGATTTATGGATCTATAAACTTAAGAACCTAGATAGATAGATTAAAGATATGAAGAAGTCTCTTCAGAAAAACTGCAGAGTTACCATTATTTGAAATACTCATGCATTTTCAAAAGGGTTTTAGTGAGTTTTGAACTCAGAACACAAGTATTCAAGTTGCTAAATTACTCTTTCTCTGATCTGTAAATGTGTAGAAGCATGACATCATTAAATGTTTTCTTTTACAAGTCTGTCTTACTGCTCACATTTCACTGATTATTTAATGATGGTAGTCATGTTTCAGTGCTCATGAAGACTGGAAAGTTTTAAGGATGGTCTGTTAATTCTTCATAGCTTTACTTTGTTTTTTTGTGATCCAGTAAGTGCTATCAACTTTTTGTGTGCTCAATTTATTTACTGGCCAATTTGTAAATTCACCCTCTTAAACATTTTGCCTTTATTTATTTTCATATCAGCACCACATGTGATGAATTATAATGTTAACATGACCAAACTGGACTTCAGAGACCAACAACTGTACAGTACTAATATGGAAAATGGTGTTCTTCACAGCAATAAGGGGGCTTGAGCTTTGCCAGAAATTTAGAAGAGCTTTATGAATAGTAAGAGCATTTTTGTAGTGTACTATTCTAAAGAAAACAAACTCAAGCTCAAAGGACATTGGATTTCTCTTTCATTTGTGTCGTAGGTAGCTCTTTCCTGAGACCTTTATTTGATAAAGCAGTTGGCTATTAGCTTAACTCCATATATCAGTGTAAATAGTACAGATCCTTTAGAAACAATGAGCATTGCATCTTGCAAAAAAACTCTGATAATAAGAACTGTGTTCTGGGATATGATACTGGAGTCCCAAAGAGATATTCTAGTTTTCTCTGCAGTGCCTTATCTTGAGGCATACACTTTTAGAAAGCTTAAAACTCCATACATTCAATTCTTGATGTCTTTTTCTTATTCCATTACCTTTTGCCCCATTTGTGATTATCTTTAAGTTTCTTGGAGTTTGGGTGCTGCTGTGAGCCAGCAAATAAATAAATTATTATTCTCTAATGTGGAAGTAGAGCTTTAAAAGGCAGAGCTTTTCTAAAATGTGGTAATAATAATAATAAACAATAATACCTTTCAAGGACAAGGTAAGCAGAATCCAAACTCAAGTGGCGTAGTGGAGAAAATTTAAAATAAATTTTCCATTGCATATAGTGTACATTTCTACTCCAGGAATACAAACCACCTGTAGAAGGGCCCTGAGGAACAGCAGTAGTGCAGATTGCCTATTAATGTCCTGGCCTCCCTCCTGTTTGCAGTACTTCTCAGGCAGCCTTTTTCCCTATGCACATTTCATGATCTCTTACGCTAATTATTTTGAATCCAATTATAATGAATGCCTTATGTCTCCTTGCAGTGTGGCATGCACACTGAATATTCACTAGTGTGCAGCAGAATGATTAATACAATAGAATTCCAGGTAGAGAAAGAGAAACTTTTTTGTTGAGAAATACTTGCATTAAAAAAAAATATAAATAAAAATAAAAGCAAGGGAATGAGGAAAACGTCATTTGGGCCAAGCATGTTTCCATTGGGGATGCTTTCATTTCCTATTTTGCTTACAACCAGGAACAAGCAACCAAAAAATATTATTGGGACAATTGAAATTATCTTTGGATGAGCGGTGATTTATTTAGAATCACCAGGCCTTTATCAGTTTTGATTTATTACTTACTGTGATTATTTATTTTGTTACAAGTTAACTAAAACTACTATTTGTATGACTTAATGTCAACTCCTAGGAAACTTCAAGAAAACATTCCTTATAAGCAAGTACTACATCTAAAGATTAGATATGCTAAATTACATTAGAAGTCATTAGCTCTCCATGAGGAAGATACAAAAATGATATATTACTAGCATATTTATAGTGTATTTCATGGCAAAATTGTGACATGATACTGTTTTTTTACTATTTTGACTTTTCTGAAACTCTTTTGACCATCACTAATTTGAATTTGGATAGTTACCAGTATCAGTCAAACTTTGACCTCCATGTTTCTGTAAAGAAGTGAGTTCAGTCTTACATAGTATTGTTCCATGCATTGTTTCTGTTCAATACTTTTCTATGTCGAAAATGACTGATTAAGCTTTGTCCTTCTTTTCAAGAGGACAGTAGTAGTAGGCAGGATAGATGTGTCGTTTACTTTTCTTTTCCATATATAATGCCATTCTTTTTGCGTTTTCACATACATTATAGAGCTTCGAAAATGGTGCTATATTGTAGCAATAAGAAATTTCTAATTCTTAATCCATATGGCTTTTGATTTAAGAAAAAAACAAACACAATAGTAATTTGACTGACATTTCTGCTCCTTTGTAGGAGTACAATGGTGCAACAGTAAAGTCTGTCTAGGCAAGACACAGAACACTCCTGGAGACCAGGCTGAACCACCTCTCTCAGAAGCTCAGCACCTCACAAGCCAACCCTCTCAATGCAACTACATGGCATATATGGTTCTTCCACTTTGACTTAATAACCAGTGAACAGGTATGTACCCTGATCTAAAAAAAAAATAAACTGTATTTAAGAATCCAAAACCAACTCGTGTACCCTTCATATTCTCTGAGGACACATGGAGAGAACAAGCAACACATGATGCAGAAATTTCATACACATGTGCAGACATTCATACAGTTGTATGTTCATTCAAGAGCTCACCTGAAATAAAGCAGGGAATAGAACAGACTAGATGAAAGAATGGGAAATATTGAAGCACCTAATCTAGACCTCTGCTGTAAAATAATGTATACTTTTACCAAAAGAATATTAAAAAACATATTTAAGGCATTAGGGACCCCACGCATGTTGTTGGGCTTTGCCAGGTGTGAGAGCTTCTGTTTTATCCCAGAAAGTTAGAGGCAATGATCTGAGCCTTCTCTTCTTAGCTTGTAAGCTGGTGTGTATCTTGTTCTTCTTATGCTACTAAGTTACCATAGTTCTGGTCAAAGTTTTCTCATAAAAGTGTTATCAGACTGTGGCTTCTTTTGGAAGATGACTTAGATGAATCCTAGGCCACTGATCCTGTTATCCAGCATGTTTTCTTCAAGATTCTTTGGTCCCTGAGAGACTGCACCACCATCATAGAACCAACAAGTATGTTGTCAAGGACTTTCTGCCCCTGTGGAGGAGGCCTGAAGGGTCACTGAAGCTTAATTTTCATATGTAAAACAGCTTTATAGGGGACTGGAGTTTGCAGAGCCTTGTCACTTGCAGAGTTTGCCCTTCTGTCCCCCAAAGCACGGACCCTGGAGTTAGCGTCCACTTTTATAAAGGAACAAGGTTGCCTGCATTTAGGTGCCGTTTATGTCTAAATCAGGTACTTAAACTGCTCTTCACAGACACAGGCGCTCAAAGCTTATTATATTTTTTACATGAAACCCAGAATTTCTGATGTAATTCCAATATTGGCTGGAAGTACTAGGAACACTGGCACAGGCTTGTTCATCCAGCGTGAATTGCATGAGAGCACATCCAGCCAGATTGCGTGAGAAACTGTGACAGCTTCTTCCCAAATTGTTTGCATGCAAAATTCTGTTGCTATCACTTCAATTCAGATTTACATCTGAATGAATGTGGAAGTCAAGGATAGATTGTGCCAATTGCTGCTTTTAGCTCTTAATGCAATAGGACATAATTCATTTCAGTATTTGACAAACTGGGATCTTTAAGGGAAATTGTTTAGTTCTATATTATTGGAAGTGGCATTTATATATTCTGAATGTTTTCTTGCGGTTCTCTTTTTCTCTGTAGTTTAGTTCTCTGGTTCTAATAATTTTTCCAGAACAGAAATGCAATAAAGTCAAGCAGTGATTTATGTGTTAAAACAGAGACTATTGTAATACTGAAAACTGATGCATATCTTTTCTTATCTTCTTTGTTATAAACAACAAGGAACACACTAGATCAATTTCTTAATCTTTGAAGGCTTTCTCCAATGTCTATTTGTATCAATGAAATCCTAAATAGATTTAAAATTAGACCTTTAGCAGCCAAATAATGGGGTGATATGAAATATGCAGAAATGCATATATTTTTTCTTGTATAAAGAAGTTCCTGTTGTTGCAAAAGTGCTGTCACTACCATCCAGTGGTATTACTGGCACATCTCCATCTTATTGCTATTATTCTCCCAAAATTTATTTACCAGTACTCACTCTTTTTCAGGCATTCTTTCCATTGTGGCACTATGTTAACCTGTTCCTGTGTAATCCTTCTACCAGGCCAAACACTGTCTCCTTTCCCTGGTCTGCAACTATGCCTATGCCCAGACTGAAGTATTAGGTTCCCCAGGCCAGCTTTCCCTGGTATGTATTTTCCCCTCGCTTCCCAGCTTCTCATTCCCTCCTGATCCAATATCAAACCCTCACACTCACCTGTCCCTGGGACCTTCTTCCAGGGCCAACACCACATTTAGATCTCCCCCATTTCCGCTTCGTCTAGGTCCTCCCATAGATCCCTACTCCATCTAACGTTCATAATTTATTTTCCCCACTTGTCTTTCTCTTCAACAGTGTACTGTAAAAGCCAAAGAGAATAACCAAAAGGAGGGACATTGTTGTGCTGGAATGTGTTAATAGTTTTCCAAGAGTGGGTCTTTGATCTACAGACAATTGAAGAGCTGCTTGTTTGACTAACCAGATGCCAAGAACCATGTGTGTTGCCCCTTTTGATTCTTCAGCTTTCCAGTTTCCACCCAAGCCCCTAGTAGTCTGCCCATTGACACACAGAACATCCCCTGGAAGTGACTGGATGTGACCTTCAAAAGTTACTACATTAGGTCCAAACAGAAATGCCAGACTGCAAGGTCTTATAAGCTCAGCCAACAAACGGGCCTGCAAGTGTGCACATTTACTGTCTCTCAATTATTTACAGAGCAAAAATGTACTTTGTACACAAACAAAAATATGGTTTAGTTTTTATAACTACCAGCTTTGCCATCACAGGCCAGCCCCTGACACTCAATTTTAAGTTCATTCTTTCCTATGCATCAAGCAGCAATGTCAGCAGTCCTGCAGATCAAACAAGGCCCTGCTCAGCATTGCAAAAACCAATTTTCTTCCTTCTGTGTTCTCAGTAACTCCAAGGCTCTTCATATTCTTAACAGTGATGCCTATCTCAGGCATTCAGCAAACACTAGGTGGTCTTTGATCTTACAAATCAACATCTTGAGCTTCTAATCTGTGTTCCTTTACATTTAAAATGCATGTAAATTGCCGTCACATACTTTTGTTTATTGCTGTGAAAACGATAATGGAATTTCAGTGTTACTATCTGTAAATACTTGATTTGAAGAGGGGTCTTTCAGAGCAACACCAAATAGTGTAAGGGCCTCGTGCAGTAATGCACAGAAGTTATTGTAACTGGCTTCATTAATCTGTCATTCTGCCATCGACAGACCGGGTGAAATAAAATCCTTGGCTTGCTCTAGTTATAAGTCTGTGATCACTCTACACTGACATAAGCAGTAGCTGCTGCCAAAAGGGGTGGTCTCATTCCTGATAGTTTTCTTGTGCTGATCCTACTATTCAGCGGCTGCCTGATGAGCTGGATCAGAGAACTTACTAACTGGTATTCAGACAGGTTAATTATAAACTGGATCAGTTCCTGATCCAGCAAATTATGTAGGTGCATGAATTTGACTAGCACCAACATTCCAAAATGTGTTGGAATGTGAAACTGAGAAAGAGAAATTAAATAACAAGACACTTTTTCAGCCATTTTACAGGATATGAGCATACGTTCTCCAATCAATCTTGCTGCAATTTCCACACCAAATGAGCAAACTGAGCTTGCCCATAGCAATCGATCAACTATTTCCTGAACAATTCCTCCAAAGACATCCCTCCTCTAAATGTCAGGCTCCAATTGCTTTGCTGCCATATGGATCACGACTAATGAATGCTGAGTAAATGTCTTTCCTCATCTCCTACCTGTTCTATGGGTCATGAGAGCATGGAAGATGAAGATCAACAAACAGTCCACAAGATTTCTTTACCACCAGCTTTTGCTTATAGCAGATACACATTGTATATGGATTTGACCATCAAGATATACACTATGAATACATGTTAACAATGTGGTCATTCTACTCCAGGTTAAATACAATATTCTATACATCTTACTACGTAAAAGTATGAGAACACACATTTTAAGTGGAAAAGAACTCCAGGAAGTCTGTGAAAAATTTTGAAATTATCTGCATAGGTCCCACTCATATATTAATTACTTGGTTTGAGTGTAGAGCAGTAATAGCACAGTCAATGCTTTTGCAACAGTACATTTACTGTAAATTTACTTTACTGTATATTTACTGTACTTTTCTAAAGTATTGTTTAAATAATTGGTATTCTCAGGGCAGGAAGAGCACGTAGCAATTGTAAGAATCCTTTTTCTTTTTTCAGTAGACTGATGTTACCAACGATTATTACAATACCCAAGATCCTTTTTTTCTGACAGGGTCACATTCAGTTTACATATACACAAAAGGCAGCTTGAACATTCCTGATTTGAGTTTTATACCAAAATAACTCTTCTTGAACCACAAAGTTATTATTTTTTATCATGCAACACATGAACTAGCTGTCCATGTTGACAATGAACTTCTCCCTATTTCTCAATCTTACAGAAGTGCGTTTTGGTGTTTGCTTAATTATATCCTCTAGAAAATATCTGACTCACACTTCCTGGTATCCTTAACTAAATAATCAAAGACTTCCCTCAACAACAAATCCTTTGATTCACAGAGATTTATTAACAAATAGTTGATGAATTCTGATCTTAGGATTGAAAAATTGTATAAATTTCAATTTCTACTCCGGAATCCAACATCAAAAGCTCCTCCCAGAAAAAGTCAGAAATTATTTCTTAATGTTATTAAAACTATCTGCTGTACTCCCTTAATCATCTTCACAGAATTGGCAAAAATGGGTTTCCTAAGTTTCCAAATTAATTCAGCCTCAAATGAAGAGCATGCATGGAAAATTCCAGTTTCCATGATTATGATGATTTTGTAAGTAACTAAGCTCATGCATTCAGAATGCAATAGCCTACCTTAGGTATAGTTACCATTGCCACAGTTACTTAAAAAGATTAATGACAGAAATCCTTATCTAAAAAGCTTTGCAAGCATGCAGGTATATCTGAGTTAGGCAGGATTAGTAAATAAGGAATTTTATCACTATGGACACTCATGCTCTCCTGCTGTAAGGGTGATGCGATACCCTGGGCTTGTTGGCCAGGGAGGAAGGCTGTAATCTCAATATGTCTGTCAACTCTTGTTGTTACTTGATTCAAGTACTTTGTGCACAATCTTCTAAGGAGACTTTTAGAAATTCAAGGAGATTTAAAAATAGGTAGATACTGTGCAGGTGTAGGTGGCATTTTTTTATAGCAAATATAAATGGGGGGGATTAATCCAGAATCTATTAAAAATTACATAAAAGAAAACCGTGTTAATTTTGACAGGATTTAATTCAACCACTACTATTACTACTAGTGTAATATTAGCATATTCTGACACATCCTTGGAGCTACAACTGTACAAGTAGTAATCCATTCCAATCCCTGACGCATAAAAAGCACTTCAAGTGCTGTTCTCCAGTACTACACAAAGTGACATTTAACAGTCTCTTTTAGTATAAGAATTCCATGGGAAACACAGCTTAAGAAACACAACTATTAAACTAAAGCAGTGGCTTTCTTAACACTTAAATTCATTTATACTTACTTAGCTGCAAGCAGATTCAAGACAGCCGTCAATTAATCAAAATGTTGAGAGCAATTTTATGATGTTTAAATGCTTTGTGCATTATAATATTATACTGAGAGTTTAGAATTGTTCCAGATGTTGAAAACATCATTTTGTTAAAATGAAAAGAAGTTCAGAAGTCTATTGTATCCCATTGGCCTCTCTATTCAGGCCAGCTTTTCCAACACTGACTCTAAATCACTGATGTTTGGAGACATGCCAGCAAAACAAACTAGTCCCCTGCTAACCTCTCCTTGTCTATACAAACTTAGAGAGTCTCCAAGAATTACATAAAGACACCATTTATAAATTTAAAAAAAAACAAAAAACTTTCAAATGAGCATTCAGAATCCAGATGAGAATATAAAAAAAAAAACAAACATGCAAATATAAAAAATATGTATGTTCGTATAAGTACATATATGTAAGTGTGTATATATATATATATATCATAGAATCATACAATGATTTTGGTGGAAGGGCCCTTAAAGCTCATCCAGTTCCAACCTCCCTGCCATGGGCAAGGACACCTTCCACTAGACAAGGTGCTCCAAGCCTTGTCCAACTTGGCCTTGAACTCTGACAAGGATGAGGTGGCCACAGCTCCTCCGGGCAGCCTGTGTCAAGACCTCACCATCCTCAGACAGAAGCAGCTGAATCTAGTGAGCTAAGGGGACCAGGTGGATCCTTCCTGTCCAGCCCCAGGAACACAAAACTGCTGCAATCCCATGTTCTTAGGTGCAGCGAGAGCAGCTGAGCCTGTGCTTCTGGTGGATGAACACCCATATGCACACACACAGAAACACACATAGCTGTGCAGCCCAGCATAGAGAGAGTGCAGCACCTTTATCAGCATCCACAGACACCCTGACAGCACCTCTGTCAACATGAGTGGTGCAAATGGCTCCAGCCCACTCCACTCTGCTGCTGCTCAGGCCAGAGGTCCACTGGTGGGTCTCGCATACAGTCACACCAGCAACTGGCCCAGAGCCCCAGGATCCAGGAGCTGCTCCTGTGTCTTTGTCTGCTGCTGCCCCACACACCTCTGGGACCCTGTGGGTGGTTCCACTCCATATCTGGTGGTCAGGTCTCCAGCTTGCTTGTTGGCTATCCTGGCTTGAGCTTCATTAGTAATTTGTCATGTGTAAATGCAATATGAGACTGTAGAAGCTGGCCTTACACTCACAGTGTCTCCTGTTGTTGACCCATAAATCTATGGCCTCCTCAGACCCATGGTCCCCTTCCCTCTTCAGTTGCTGGTTTTCAGATCTCTCATATGACCCATCACCTGAGTCCGACTCGATGTTTATTAATGGTTGTAGAAAGTATACAGAATATATCTCAGACTAGAAAACAGAATACCTGTATAGAATACACTTAGAAATAGGATTTAAATAAAAAGATAGACGCTTGCTCCTCCTGGATCCACTGTGATGCCTCCGTTTTTCTTTGGCGCTTCCCCTACGTTAGAAATTTTTGCACCCTCTGACAGCCGCATTAAAGGTCTAATAGCAAGTTTTACCCAGTCCTGCAATTCTCTAAAACTTACACCACGATTAAGGCATGTGCCCCTGGAGGCAATAACCCTTGACAGTTTGCAGTGTTTTCCTTGGCTCCCCTTGGTGGGTTTCCTCCTGGAAATTATGGTCTGGTCCTTTTTCAATAACCTGGGAGTTGCCAGGTCAGGGCACTCTTTTTGAACCGAATAGGTTATGGGGGGGCCCCACCACCCATCATTGTTTCTCTCATCTTCAACAGATTTTGCTTAATATGATTAGCCTTCAGTAACATAACCTAACATATAGGTTGCATTCTCTCTCAATGTGTCATTCTTTCTCCTTTCCACCTATGCTGTACTTATATCGGTGCTCTGTAAAAAAAAAAAAGAAAAGAAGTGTGTACCACAAAAATTAATTCTACTTACATCTTACAAATGGTGCAGCTGTGGCAGTATGTTATCCAGCACAAGGCAATTCATCTCCTTTTGGTAGGTTCCAGAACGGTTTAACCTGCTCCTATGAAATACACTGAAACACCTCCATATTCCTTAGCTTTGCAAAATCTTGTTTCTAGTCTTTTTCCTTTCTTTGACTGCACTTTCAGCCTCTATCCTAGCCAACTCACCACATGTTTTTAAGTATCTGTCCTGTATGTAGCTCTCCCTTCAGATGAGCGTCTGCATATTTCCCTGTTTACATCCTCTGAGTTGCCTAACAATGTCTGAAATATGGTGCTGTGAAAACCAAACTCCTTCCCAAACAGTCTACTTCTGTTTCCTGGCAGTGAATGCCAACTTCTTCCCCTAGTCCTGGTCAGTTTGCAGTTTCAGTGACATTTTTATGTTCTCTCCCTATTTCCTCTCCCCAGGGTCTCTTTCCGCTCTGTGCTCATCCATGTCCATGTATTCCTCCCCTCTGTTTGAGTTCACTCTGGCTCTTATTATCTGTTCACTCTTGCTGCAACAACTTCTTCTCCAGCAGTCTCCCATGGATTTTGTTTCATTACTTCTACAACCTCCACATTGTCTGAAAAATCATTCATGTTTTCAAAAATCACTCCATATCCATGGCTTCTTTTGTCTTGTGCACAAAGCCTCTTCTTTCAGCAACTACATAAGAAGCCAGTCACTGTCAACAAGTCTGACATGATTCTTAGAACATTTACTAGGTTTCATCCCTTTGTGTGCTACTCTAATCTTCCCTGGCTCCTATTTAAATCTCTTCACTGGTTGCTTCTCACCCCAATCTCAAGATTTATCTCATCTCTGAGATGGGAAGTAAACATCCTTACTGTATGCAAAAGCAAAAATAGCAGCAACTACTGCGTCAAGACATCACTCTGGTCTTTGCTACTGAATAATTTTGTCTTTATTTTCCTTTCATCATTATTTATTTTTTCCCAGCCTTTCTGGTGCATCAAGATACTTCAGTATCTTTGCCTGTTATTGGCGCTGCCCTGTGTGTCTGGGATATCCTAATCATCCCTGTATCTTCACCCCCTTTAAACGACACTTCTGCCCTGAGGTTCATAAAATTAGCCATTCCCACAAAGACTTTAAAACCTGTCAAAATATATCCTTCAAACTAGATGCAAAAGTTGGTTTCCAAATATGCGTTCCATGGCTTCACACTTTTTTCAGCATCTCCCTTCCCTGCACTTGGTATGGTCCTGTCTGCATGGTGCTTATCATATCCACATCTCCTACAGCACTCTGTCTCTCCACTTAGGCTGAGGCAGAATTCAGGCAGGAAACTAGTGTCTCGCGGAAGAGCAGGAGATTAGAGGAAAGTGAATGACAGCTACTTTAGCTTTTGTTTTGAAAATCTAATCCCTTTACCCTGACTAGCCATGTCAATATAGAAACTGTCAGGTAATGAGAATTACATCAATTCAGCATTTTGCAGAAGTTACTGGGACTTGAAACATGCGTGAGATGGAATATGCTCCACATTAGCTGACGCATTCTGACACCTCATAGCAAGCATTCACGGTCCACTGTGCGGTTTTCTTCTGCTGATCTTTGGCAAGAAGCACATTTAAACACTACAGTTCATAAATGGACTTGGCAGCTCTCTGCAGCTGAGTAGATTAAGACAGTGCGGTGAAGGAGGAGGTAGGCAAGCTGAAATTATTTCCATATGGGATAAGAATTTCAATTTCCTAAGGGGATATTAAGCCTAGAGGCTTCAAAGCTTTCCAAAATTATAAATGCACCTTTCCACAAAAGGCTGAGAGTTACGGCTGGAGTCCACTCTGAAGCCTGAAACCAGTACAGTACTGCCGATATATATGACTGTACTATAGCTGAGGTGATAAATCTAAAAAGGGAGAATCAAATATTAAGAAAAATTGTCTGATAAAGAGTGGGAGTAGCTAATATTTTGTGCTAAGTAACTAGACTCTCAAACAATAAATATGGCATACAGACTTCAGAATCAAATTGTGATGGTTACATACCAGTGTGGCTTTATCACTTCCAAAACCTGGAAAGATACTGTTTTCCAGATATACACCTAGTGTTAAAAGTTTACTTGTGTAAGAAGGCAATTCCCCCACTGTGGAGAGGTATTGCTTTCAGAAGGGTCTTTACATGAAAAGAAATACAGAAATATCATGTCATATTCAGCACCAGCTGAGTCCTGAAAAGCTAAAAATCTGCCAGACAAGCAATTTCAGCATGGGCAATTATAGCATGTGGTACTATTTTTGATCCTAATAGCCACTAAGTCAGTTGTATTTGTAGTATCTGAGATCACTGTAACTCACACTGCAATTGTTATGCTTCGTTTGCACACCTTTCATGTATACTGAACATTTCAGTTTGTGCAAAATGAATGCTTCTACCCTCTTTCAGTTTAAAGACATTCTCCTGTCACTACATGTCCTTGTAAGAAGTCCCCCTCAAGGTTTCTTATAAGTTCACTTTAGGCACTTGAAGCTGTAAGGTCTCCTGTGAGCCTTCTCTTCTCCAGGCTGAATCAGCCCAACTATTTCAGCCATAGGAGAGGTGCTGCAGCCCTCTGATCATCAACATGACCTCCTCTGGACTCACTTGAGCAGGTTCATCTACTTCTTGTGTTGGCTTTTGTGTGTGACAGTTTTATCACATGCATCGATTGACTTTAAAAGCCACTATTTCAGTAGAAAATAGGGAAGAAAAGTCCTCATTTTTCGACAAGTGAAAAGGTGCCTGAAGAATTCTGAACTGAAAAATCATTTTTCTACGAAAAATGAACATCATTTAAAGACTTTTTTTGCTTCACTTTGTCTTGTTTTACTTTGTCTTGCTTTGCTCTGCTCTCTGATTTCTGGTGAAAAGAGAGAAAGAAAGAAAATTGGGCTGTCTATCTCTTATTTTTGATATTAATATTAATGCAAAATGGGAGAACAATTTGTAATTATTGCCTCCTAAGTACAATTCATTTCAGGCTGCTTAATAAAGGAAAAAAATTGCAGAAGAAATTTTCAAGACAAGACCTGGCAAATATGTGATTTAGCCTAGCAGTTATTTGTATAGAGTATATTCTTGCCTATTCAATCTAAACTGATTGAGGTTACTTTCTTTTCAGTGAACTCTGCTATATAGCCTTGCATTTCTAGTGCTAATAATAGGTATATCTCTTAAGATTCTTGTGAACATTAATTCTTTTTTATATTTAGGAAATTATAATTTCTGCTGCCTCCATAAATTCATCAAGAGTGTTCAGCCTGTATCTGCCAGAGCTATATACCATAGGAAATTGGTTTGCACATAATGAGAAAACTGAAAAACATTCCCACAATTACTCCAGTCCCTCATACTTCTACAGTGATTATGTGTTCTGCGAGTAAACCTGAATCAGTCAGGTAAATCACTGGTTGCTTTTTCTGGTTATAGGGAGAAGTGATTTAAATCAATTTGAGCAAGTGAAAACACATGATCCAAACTAGCTCTTGCTGTGGGCAAATGTACTCTTTGTACTTACTATTTTCTTATATTTGAAGGAAAGATAAGTTCATTGTTACCTGCATGGAGCAGGTCAAAATTTTCACATTACCCAGGGGCTGGCAGAGAGAGAAGCCATATCCTTCTAACAAAACCCAAGACATCCATTCATGTTTTTCACAACATGGATATATCAAAACCATTCAGGGAAAGAACTGCATTCCGAGAGCTGGACTGTAAATTCTGACCGACAGGCTCACCTTTTCTTACAGGTGATGTCTCACACATGTAACTGAGATGTGTGGATTGAGTAAGGCAGACTGTGTTTGACTTAAATGGTAGTTATTTATGATCTAAGCGATAGCAGAGTTTTTTAATCACTATTTCAGGTTGATGAAAGCTACTGTGTTTTTAAAGGTTTAATTTATGTATACTTTATAGCTATGGGGTCTAGGAAAGCATTTTCTAAATTAAAAATGTACATGAAAATGCAGAGTCTGCAAAATCTTTGTAAATGAGATAGAACAAAACAGTGTTAAGCTGCGCAGTACAGAGGCTGCAAGGAATGCTTGATATCTGTGAGTTAGAACAAAAGGCAGTCTGGGAAGGTAGTCTTCAAACCACAGAAATTTCATCTTTCTGAATGTCACACATCAAGATCTAAATATATCCCCTTAGTCACAAAAATTTTCAAGTCCTATGATCCTATCATTTAGCAAATTCTAGCACATCTTTCTCCAGGAACCGATATCATTATGTTCAGTTAGTAATCTCAGGAGGAATCTTCATTGCTTCTCAGTAGCAACATTTGTAGATAATTAAATAAGTTTACTCTTTTAGTAAGTTTACTAACAGGGCCAGAAAATGACAAAAAAAAAAAAAAAAAAAAAAAGGAAAAATTACAAGTAAGTTTCAAATTGAAAAAAAAGGCTGTTTCTCAGAAATACCTGTTACTTCAATTGAAGTTAAGCCAGGATAAACTTTGTATGATGTTGTGTATATCCCATGTGTAAGACAGCATGAAGTGTACATAATCCTTGTGCTTTTGGCAGGAAAGTTTCAAATATCAAAGCATCTTTCTTAGACCAGCTACACATCACAAGTCTCCATCCAAAGCATTTGGGATTGCTTGAAGAGATTGATAAAAATGGCTGCCCCAGGTGCAAGCAGACAGTTCACGTATAAAACAAGGAAATATAAGAAACAGGAGAGAACATAGCATCTGCTTGAAAACGAAATAGATACGTTCATCAGTTTGTCTCTGTATCTACATTTTGGTTAAATTTATCCCCTTGTCCTATCAAGTTCACCAAAAGATATGTACATAAAAATTATGAGTTTGTGAAAATCTCTTGGGGGTGACTAAGTACACAACATTAAATAGACTTTTATTTGCTCTCTGACGCATTTTTTATGGCACAAGATGACATTTTATGATACCTTATGAGTTTTATGATCACTGCCAGATCTTTTAATCTGTTATACATTTGAAGGTCAATAAACTGTGCTTGGGTCTGAGAAAGATTATAGAACAGGACAGTTTGCAGTAGCTTTATCCCTTCCAAAGCTCATATGCCAGAAAGCAAGGCCTATAAATCCCATGGGTAAGTGGCTGAATAGTTGTGAATGTTCTGTAGAGGAAGTATTTCAGCAGCCCAGAGTATCTGTGTGACAAAGCAATATTTGTTTACAAATGCAAGCTTAACAGTTGTAAAAATATCTGAGGCTTCGCTTCATAGGATCATACAATAGTTTGGGTCGGAAGAGACCTTAAAGATCACCTAGTTCCAACCCCCTGCCATAGGCAGGGACACCTTCCACTAGACCAGGTTGCACAAAGCCCCATCCAGCCTGGTCCAGGAAGAATGCTTAAGATGTCCAGGATGGACTAAGACACCTCTAAGCACTTAAACTAACCCAAGTAGATTTCCTCAAGTGTTATGCTCCCATTGAAGGACAGTGTTCTTGATGTCCTGGGCTAGTTCTGGCTCTGCCTTCCCCTCAGAGTACTAGAAAATACAAAGATAAGTCAGGCTTAGGTGTTTCCTCCAACTGTATTTCCAGATGTCAACCTTGCAAAGGCTGCTCCACAACTGGCTAAATCAGCAGGCTATGCATTCCTCTGGTCTGGAAATAGGTCCAAAAAGTAATTTTATATTTATGTTAACATAATTCTTCTGGATTACCACAGCCTGGATTTACAAAAATATGATACCTAGTATCTTTTTTCAAACTGATTGTAGTCAATTATTTTATTGCTTTGTGGTATTTAACCATTTACAAAGCATTTGGCTCATGCAAGCACTTATTTAGGGCAGGACATAGTTTTGAGGGAGGAAAAAAAAGACCTGAGAAGTGATCAAAAACACGACTGCAAGGATGAGGATACTGTCTCATGTTCAACAATCCTTCATAGTTTCATGATCTCAGAGAATTCAGGTTCTAGTATTGCTAATGGTATTTCTTTTTCTGCTTATTTCCACTCTAAGTATTTTCCCAAGTAGAGGAAAAAGTAAATAAGGACACAAGTAAGCAGGTTGAGGATTAACAGAGAATGCATTGCTTTCCTAAAGCTACCTTTGGAAGAATACCGGGTTATAAATGACATACGTGCAAAAAGTGCAAATCTTCATAAGAGAAAAAAAAAAATAAATAAATCTCTAGTTTCTGCACATAATTGTCAAGATTACCACCAGGCTTAATGGGAGAAGAGGTCACACCAATGGCCAGCATTTGAGCGCACAGGGCACTGCAGGAAACAGAAAGTGTGGACTTTCAGGAAACACACTAGAAACAACATCAAAGTTTTACTAGTAAAGACAGATTTGTAGGGTCATCTTCATGTCAAGCTTTTGTACAGCTTTCTGTTCAAATAAACCAAGCATTTGTAACAGAGTTCCCTTATGTTCAGGATTAAAATGTGCAATACAAAGTCTTTCTGACAGGCTATATTGGCTAAAAAACAATTCCACTTTAAAGTGGTTTTAAAACATAACTGCTTTCTGCTGCTTATCAAAAAATTAAAGAAAATATAGTCAATTTAGGCAAACAAAGCCCTGAAAACCCTATTTTGTAGGTAAAAAGTCTACTAAATTATTTTCTAAGGTGTCATCCACAATTCACATTAAGCCCCTTTGAATATGATGATGTCTTTGGCTGTAGCATCCTTTCATGTTTGCCTTTCCTCAGTTGTCCTCCACTGACCCTTTTCAAGGAATCTCAGAGTCGTTTCCAGCTGGAATTGTCTAAGAGACTAGGATTATATCGATGCATGGTAGAAAAACAGCCATGCTACCTTCCTGCTTTCCCAATATTTCAACATGGAAAATTAGCTGATGTCCCAGCCAACACACAGGTATAATGCTTTCAGAAGACACTTTCAGAAAGTGGTCTAAGAAGTCTCTTTGGTCCTACCAGTGAGGAGGAAAGACTTTGAGGGGCAATAGATGGATCCTGAGGGACAATAACTGGTTGCACAGCTAATGCTATCAGCAGGGATTATTACATTTTTATGACTTTTGAAGGCTGAAGACTGCTAGGAAGAGACAGGATCCACCTGACCCAGCTGGGCAAAAGCATTTTTTGCCAACAAGGTGGCCAAAACAGTGATGAGAGCTTTAAACTAGAGATGACAGAGGATAAAGAAGATGACCCACCATCAAGTGTGGAAATGATGAGCAGGGTTGGCAAGCAAAGGGTGCCAGTTGATGTGGCCAAGAAAAACCTCATAATCAATAAAGTAGGTCCAAAGGGGCCCACCCCAAGTGTCAGCACACAAATACAGAAGTTTTGATAGATCTGGGGAAGATCTCACTATTCTTCTTTGAAATCAGCACTCTTGGGTGATTCTCAGAAGTCCCTCTGCAGTAATGCATGAAGCAAGGGGAACAAACAGGAGGAATTTAATATCTGTGTACAGTCACAGGGCTGCAACCTCATCAGGGAGATATGGTGGGATGGCTCACATGGCTGGAGCACTAGGAAATGATGCAGATGCTTTAGGAAGGGCAAGCTGCGATTCAGAGTTGGAGGGGGAGCAGAGTTGCCCTTTACATGAGAGAAGGAGAAATGCATCTGTCCAGGGCCAGAGGATGAGCCAACTAACAGCTTATGGGTTAGGATTAGTGGGTAGGTGCAGGTTGTGAGGAGTGAGGTCAGAGTGGGCATCTGTTAGACCTGGTCAGGAAGAAGTAGGTGAGGCCTTCTTGGGACAACTGGAAGCAGCCTCATATTGACAGCTCCTGCAAGGGAGCCTGTTGTAAGGCCAACACAGTGGACACAAGCAATACAGGTTTCTGCAGGCTTCTACAGTACATTGATAGCAATTTCTTAACACAAGTGATTAAGGAGACAATGAGGGGAGTTGTTCTGACGGGCCTCATACTAATGAGCAAGGAAGAACTTTTCAGGAATGCCAAGGCTGGGGCAGCCTCATCTGCAGTGACCATTAGATGGCAGAGTTCAGGATCCTGAGTGAACACATGAGAAAAAGCAGGATAACGCTGGAGTTTAGGAAAACCGATTTTAGGCCATGCAGGCATCGATGTAGAAGGATCCCACAGCATGCAGCCCTGAAGAGAAGTGAGATCCAGGAGAGCAGATGATAATTTCAAGGATCACCTCCTCTATTCACAGAAGTGGTCCATTCCCATGAGCAGAAAGTCAAGCAAAGTTGGCAGGAAGTCTGCACAGGAGTACCTTATCAGAGTGCATAGATACATGATGGACAAGTAAAGAAGTTGGAGCCAGGCCATTCTCAGTGGTGTACACTGACAGGGCAAAAGGCCATGGGCACAGACACCATTTTTTACAGTGATGGTGATCAAACATTGGCACTGTTTGCCCATAGATGTTGTGGATTTTCCATTCTTGGCGATGTTCAAAACCTGTCTGAAAAGAGCCTGTGGCAGCCGGCTTTGAGCAGCTCTGCTCTAAGCAGGGATGCTGGACTGGATGACCACCAAGAGCCTTTCCTCCCCTCAACCATCCTGTGACTGTGCGTACCTCCCCTGAAGTTGGCCAGCCCTTCACTTTCATAAAATCCAGCAAGCAGAACAAAACCATACCCCTCTCAGGCTGTGAAATGTTATTTACAGTGGTTTTTTTTACTGAGATCAGTCTACTGAAGTACTCTTAACATTTGCCATAACCAATGCTATTCTTAGACAACATTTATGCACATCCCTTTTTTAAAGTTTAGCCATAACATTTGACTGGAACTATTTCCTGTGTTAATGGTATCCACAGGTGAAGTTTACACAATGCAGAGGACGCTTCCTTCACTTCTTTCTAAACATAGCAATCATTAACCTAACTGACTCCACCTAATCTTGTGTTGTTTCTGCTTCATGATACCCGCAAAATACACAGATACTGATGCCAACAAGCTCCTTTAAGCCTTGGCTTTTTGTTTGTTAATTGAAAATAAATTCTTAGACATAAGAGAGGAAACAAATAAGAGTGTAATTATGAAATTCCAGGAAATACATTTGGCTAAGATTGCATATCTTTTGACAAAACAGGCCACATAGGAATGCAAGTAACCAAGACAGACAAGAATTGTTTGCCAATAAAACAAGTCTATGAACAAATTCACTAGAGGATTATTTAATTTGATAAGTAAAAACCAGCTCAGAATTAAATGGATCCTACTTGGCTGAACAGATTCAGGTTTGAAGCTCCTGGGCCTACATGTGAGAGCTACATCCGAGTTCTCATTTTGAAGCTTTCCAATTAGGAATAGGTGAGAAGTTCCTAATTATTATTGGATTTATTAATGCATAATTACTTGAGTTTTGCACACATTTGAACCACATATCTGGTCAGATAGGGGGAGGAGATAGGGGGGAAAAAATCAGAGCCAGTATGTCGAATGACATATAAACTAAATCTAGGTTCAAAGTGAGTTTTGAGATTTGTGGTATTTTCTGAGTTCCAAAGTTATTGAACATCTCCTCTTCCTCTGGAATGGGCTTCAGGTTTTTAGACTCTTAATCATCCACATATCCTGCTGTATAAAGTACGTAAACTTAGCAGCCCAATTCCAGACTTTGAAAGGAGAAGTGGGGAAGCAACTGAGGTTGTTTTAAAGGCTTTCAGCAAATCAACAAATACTGAACATCTGTGAAGTAGCAAAGCTAGGTAATATTTCAATAGTGAAACAAACACCAACTGTTTCTTTCAAATATAGCCAAGAGCATCCAGGACTAATGAAGTCATAAGACCAAAAGAAGAATAAACAAGAGGAAGCTTGATGGTTGGAGTGTGTTGCTGGGAATAGGGGATCCCTGTGCTCTGGATCATTTCTGGGCTTTGTCCAGTGCCTGCCTGAAGTAAATTGCCTTAACAATTCAGGGAGCAAAGATCAGAGTCTACAGCTCTTTCTTACTGTTTTTATTTATATCAGAATGAGCAGCAGGACCAACCACCAATCTTTCATCTTGGACCCTGCTTCTGTAAGAAGGCATTCATAGCCACTGAACCCACTCCAGCATGGGATCTTTACCAGATTTGTAAACCCAAAAGCGTGCACAGGCAGCAAACATGCATCTAGACACTCAGTTTATGGGCAGATATATTAACCCCATCGAAGTACATTTAAAACTAAATTGTTTGAATGGCATCTCAGACACCTGCATGACATAGGCAAGGAAAGGGTTGCCACCTTGAACTGGAAGATTTAAATTTCATCTAAATTTTGTTTTAATTTTCTAAATGCTATTTTTACATTACTTTTGAACATATTTAAAAATGCTACCAGAATGTCTTCAGAAAATTGAATCCACATTCAGTGACAATTTTCAGAGATGATAAGCAGCCAAAGTCAAGTTTGCAGCTCCCACTGAGAGAAGAGTCAGTAGTTCAATATTTACATGTTAGACAGAGGATGGCATCAGCATTTAACACTGGGCATATGCCACTGGGTTTCCAGTAATAAGTTTTTCAGGAAAATAAGGTGTATAACATATGGCAACACTTTAAGAGGGGGAAAATGGTACAAGAGAACATGAAAAATAATAGGAAACAGCTTTATGCTACTGGTAAGCAGCTGGATAATAAATCTATGATCTTTTTCTTACATAAAATGAATCACTTTTTTTTTTTTAAGGTGTCTGTTAATGGTTTATTCATGATGTGTTTCCCAACAAAGCAATATTGCTTCCCATTAAACAGCAGACAGGTACAGTATCAGATTTTTCCCAACAACCTATATTCTTCCCCTTAACCTTTGGTTCTCTTCCACTTTTCCCTGTCATGTAACAGTAGCCCATTATTCTGCTGCATCTTAAAAAAATCACCTTTAACTTGAATTACCTCATAAGCTTTAGCCTCCACCTTCTTTTACTTTGTCAGCTTTTATTTCAGTTTCACTGTCTGGAGTTCTTCAGTCCTACATAATTCCCAATCTAGCAGTCACTTAAATTTTTGCTGCCTAAAGTCTCTAATAAAACCCAGAAGCACTAGTGCCTTTTCCCTCTTCCTGACCTATCAACTGCTGTTATAATCAGCACTACTCCTTGCCTAAGTCCTAAGTCATAGAATCATAGAATAGTTAGGATTGGAAAGGACCTTAAGATCATCTAGTTCCAGATCCCCTGCCATGGGCAGGGACACCTCACAATAAACCATGCCACCCAAGGCTATGTCCAACCTGGCCGTGAACACCACCAGCAATGGAGCATTCACAATTTCCCTCAGCAACCCATTCCAGTGCCTCACCACCCTTACAGTAAAGAATTTCTTCCTCAGATACAATTTAAAGTTTCCCTGTTTAAGTTTGAACCCGTTACCCCTTGTCCTATCACTACAGTGCCTCATGAAGAGTCCCTCCCCAGCATCCCTATAGGCCCCCTTCAGATACTGGAAGGCTCCATGAGGTCTCCATGCAGCCTTCTCTTCTCCAGGCTGAACAGACTCAACTCTCTCATCCCATCTTCATATGGGAGGTGCTCCAGTCCCCTGATCATTCTCATGACCCTCCTCTGCACTTGTTCCAACACTTCCATGTCCGTTTTATGTTGAAGACACCAAAACTGCACACAATACTCCAAGTGAGGTCTCACGAGAGCAGAGTAGAGGGGCAGGATCACCTCCCTCGGTCTACTGGTCACAATCCTTTTGATGCAGCCCAGGATACGGTTGGCTTTCTGGGCTGCAAGAGCACACTGCCAGCTCATGTTCATTCTCTCATCGACCAACACCCCCAAGTCTGTCTCCTCCACAAAACCAAATTCAGGTAATATCTCAACTGAACATCTCTCAAAACTGTATTTTTCACTTGAGACGCAGCTGTAACCATACAAACTTGAACCTTAGCCTCTGTCTTTGATGTTTTCTCAGGGATATCTAGCTGCCATTGGTAAAACAGAGTACATAATGATCTTCACAACGTTATTCTTCTTTTTGATTGCTGTGGAAAATAGTACCATTTAGTCTTTCATTTTGGCATGTCACCATACACAATCTTCAACTGCACCCATGCCCAGAGCTTCACATGTGAATAATAGTGAGAATTCCTATGTGACCTGCTGGAAGCATCTTGAGTCATGTAGTGCCCTGGTTAGCACTGCATCCCTTTTTCTGGTTTTAATGAAGACAGCTTTTACCTGTACATCTAATTTATCATTTCACTTGCCTGCTGTTCTGACATTTCTCTGCTTTCCTTTGCTGTGATATAAACTTCTTCTTTTCCAAATCTCATTATGCCCCTGTCTCACTGTTTCGACTCCACATATGTTTAACTTACCTGTCTTGGAACTCATAGTATCTCAAATCTGTGAGGAGGATATCCATATAAAAATGTCACATTTTTCCAAAACTAACCTAAAATTTAATGTTTGTACAGAGCAATATATATTTCTGCATTTCAGATATTCAGCTCCCTTCTGTAAACTGTAGAATAAAAAAGGTATAGGTGAACATTTGTATGAGACAGCTATAGCATAACTAACTCCTTCAAATGTGGAACTGTTTCAGAAAAAAAAAAAAATTAAAAAAATACTGTCCATTCTGGCATCTTTATTCTTTGTTCAAAAATCTTTTTTGTCAGTGTTTTAGATCCTGCTCTATAGACATGATTCTGGAATTCCATCTACTCAGGGAAGTTTTCAATCCAGCTGGAAGTTAAGATGAAGGAAAATACATGTCCAAGAGGCACAGGATGCTCAATAGCTCACAGTAATCTTCTAATCTCCCTTCTGGGGATGTTCATCCAACTCAGCATTCCTCATGAAGGTAGAGCTTTAATGCGACATCTAGTCTTCAAAAAAAAAAAGAGATAAAGTACATTATTCTTTTTGGTTTGGGATAATATACCCTTTTAAATGAACACTACTGGTTTACAGGGTCACCAGAACAAACTAATGGATAGGGAGAACTGCTGTTGCTGTAGTTCTGTGACATTGAAGCATCTCTATCTCTTGTCTGTTGCAAGATTCAAAAATTTGCAGAAGAAATTTCCTATAAAGGAGACATGGAAACACAAACTCACTCTTCAGGGATTTTTGTTGCTCTATTTTGAATTTCTCTTGGCTCTTCCCCACTGAGGTTTTTAAACAATTTTTGGACCTTGTATGCCCATATAAAGTGCCTTAGTATTGGACCTAGAAGTATGACGGTTCAGTGGTTGATTTTGTCAAACCATTACCCTTGTAATTTCCCTAATGAGTTCAGCTTTGCAAAAATAACAACAATGTGATTTTTCTAATTTGGCAAAAAACTCTTCTATGACTATAAACCAGTTACTGCGTGGCCATTCAGACTGAAATTGGATTAAAGAAGTGATGTGGGGACATCAAAATAAATTAGAACAAAAAAGAATTCCAGTAAAATAACAGGGCAAGAATGTTATGTCTTGCCTTAAGTGGATTAGTGGAAGATAAAAATATTGTCATTAAAAAACAGATGATGCTGCATGGAAAAGCTTGAAAAGTGTTCTGTTTAGAATCACTCCTCCACAAACAACTGTTTTCACCCACTCTGTAGTGGTATCATAATTTGTATAGAGTCAGAGGAGGTCAAACATACAAATTCTGACTTTGGTCTCTTTATTGATGGCTGTCAAGTCTGTTCTTGAGCTATGCTCAAATAATGGCCCAAGCTGGTCTGGACATGAGTGATATGTTTTCCTTCCAAAGTTGGATTTTCGGTGCTATCAGTATGACCCCTAAATTCAGATGTTATGACCAGTTTTCTTATGCCACTTATAGCCAAAAAGACAAAATATATGTCTGAAAGTTCTTCTGAACTGATTATATATGCATTCTCCTAGCTGTGTAGTACTAATAATCATTAATAGTCACCTCCAATCAATGAAGAAAATGCTAATGGATGGATTATTTAAAACTAGTATTTTAAAGAAAAGCCCATGAGTCGCAGACATTGAGATGAAATGCACAATGTGCAGTGCCAAATACAAAATATACTTTCCAAAATATACCTAAGTGCACACTGTATTCTTAAGATACACATATTTTATATACAGTCAGCCATGTAGGCACTCATCATGTGGTTATATGTTAGGAACACGTGAATACTTAAGATAAATGGGAACATACTGTAGGCAACGCCTATGACAAGTGAATATAAAAATCACAATGTATTGAGGATTGCACTGTGCTCTAAAGGAAGTAATTTGCTATAAACAGATATAAATCAACACAAGATTGAAAGCTACATGCTGCTCAGGTTTAGTTTTTTAATTTCTTACTATCCAGAGGAGGGACTGGAGCACCTCCCATATGAAGATAGGATGAGAAAGTTTGGTCTCTTCAACCTGGAGAAGAGAAGGCTGCATGGAGACCTCATAGCAGCCTTCCAATATCTGAAGGGGGCCTACAGGGATGCTGGGGAGGGACTCTTCATGAGGCACTGTAGTGATAGGACAAAGGGTAATGTGTTCAAACTTAAACAGGGAAACTTTAGATTGGATCTGAGGAAGAAATTCTTTAGTGTAAGGGTGGTGAGTCACTGGAATGGGTTGCTGAGGGAAGTTGTGAATGCTCCATGGCTGGCAGTGTTCAAGGCCTGGTTGAACATAGCCTTGGGTGACATGGTTTAGTGGGAGGTGTCCCTGCCCATGGCAGGGGATTTGGAACTAGATGATCTTAAGGTCCTTTCCAATCCTAACTATTCTATGATTCTATGACTTAGATAGGATGAGAGAGTTGGGGCTGTTCAGCCTGGAGAAGAGAAGGCTGTGTCAAGACCTCGTAGCAGCCTTCCAAAATCTGAAGGGGGCCTATAGGGATGCTGGGGAGGGACTCTTCATGAGGGACTGTAGTGAGAGGACAAGGGGTTATGGGTTCAAACTTAAACAGAGGAAGTTTAGATTGGATATGAGGAAGAAATTCTTTACTGTAAGGGTGGTGAGGCAATGGAATGGGTTGCTGAGGGAAGTTGTGAATGCTCCATTGCTGGTGGTGTTCAAGGCCGGGTTGGACATAACCTTGAGTGACATGGTTTAGTGGGAGGTGTTCCTACCCATGGCAGGGGATCTGGAACTAGATGAACTTAAGGTCCTTTCCAACCCTAACTATTCTAATGATTTGATGATTCTATGAAAGCATAATATTAATTACAATAATCATTGTCAGAGAACTTGCATACCTTTTCAGTTCAAGAAAGGCAAAATAATGAATAATTTTATACCCACTGAAAGACAGGTAACTGCAATTATTGAATCATTCTTCTAGCACAAAGGGATTTATTTTAGCTGACTAGAGCTGAGCCCAAAAGTAAAGTAATAAGTTATTTTAACATACATGATCTGTGTAAGTGCATATTATTCTGCAAATATGAGTTAGTTGCATGGAAGTATGTATGTATATTATATGGAAAGAATAGTATCTGTACTGTAAAATATCTGATTGAGAAAGATTCATTTCATCTCCCTTCAGAATCTTATAAGCTGTTTCCTTCAAGATCTATAGGAAAATTAACTGAGGGAAGTTAAGAAGCAGATGAGAAAAAAGAATAAATATCACAATGTTAGGAAAATCAGACAACCAAATATTTTAAAATATTTGCTTTTTAAAGAATGTTACAGCATATATGAGTCTCATGAAATGTACATCTGAGTGATATTACGAGCATGATTTCCCCTAATCTCCAAAGACATTGCTCACAGAGTAGTCTGGTCCCAGACTGACAACACTGAAGGCATATCTGATATTTTTATCTGCAGAAGCAGCCAACTGAAAGGGAAGTCAGTCAAGATTTCTTCCTAACAACCTGCCTGTGTATTCCCGCATAGCCACAGAGGAGCCATTTCTAGGGATCAACAGGTAGTCTTTGTGCTCACTCAGGCCATGATTTTTCTGCTGAGTGCCAGAATAAGTACATTTCCAAGAGCCTCTAACCTTTGAAAGGAGTTTTTGAAACAAGAAGTCATTTTTCAGAGTTGCAATGTAAGCTAGAAGGGAGATTGAACACCCTTGGAGAGTCAGAGCTGAGGAAAACGCACAAGAGTAGTATTTTGGCAAATGTTCCGTATCACTGCAGACAAATTAACTCACTGCTTACTGCACTTTCTTTTAATACAGTGGCACTGAACTTAATTTCAGAGTTTTTTCTACCACTTCAATGCACGTCTAGGAATTTCTTGAAGGACTGATGCACAGGGACAGAGTCTTGCTTTGCTTTTATGATCTTGCAGAAGTGCTTTAAGCTTCTGCAGTATGTCTTACTTGCTGGTTAAGTTTACTGGCTTTCAGATTATTTTTTCCTTTCACCTTTCTTGTATGCCTCCCTGGCTGAGTTCACTCTTCATCCCTTGCCAAAGCCTCTGTGCTAGGAGACCATGCTCTCACGGTCACATTGCTAACACTGTGACCAAAAGCTAACCGTCAGCAAAAGCAAAAGCTGTACTTCAACCTTGCACCTCAGTCTTTTCCACTGCAGTGAAAGTTTTCTTCTGCTATCTAAAAAATTGAAATCCTCACTGCCTTGAAGTGAAATTGCAACAAATTGTGTACTTAGTAACCCCGTAGAGAAGTGACTGAAAAAAGTAATTGATTTCTTGAATTTTGTGGATTACAAATAGAAGATGGACCTTTATTTGGCAGAGGTGGTTACATTTGTTGTGCAAGCTGGTATATATGTTACAAAATGTAAATATATGTTTGGCTTTCTCTTCTTGCTCATTTGGGGAAAAGCCATGTCATACCGTATTTCGGATGCCATGAAGAACTATCTCTGCTTCCCCTTTCTTTCCCTCCTCTTCCTTTCATTTTCATTCCTGAAGTGTCTGGGTTAATAAATCTCCTCTTCATTTCACATAGTTGTCCTGTTGTCCAGTATCCAGGAAGTAGCACAAAGCATGATTTTGCCAAGTCACGATATTCACACATCGTGTGACTGGAAGAGTTTCCTGGGGAGAAGGATAAGCAAAATTGCATTACTAGATCTCCCAAACTTTAAGCTTAGCAACAGCTTTGTCCTAGACAAAATTATTCAGCTTGAGCTTCCCTAATGAATAATGCAGAGGTACTTGAAGTACCAGAAAAATCTTCTTGCCATTTATAGATGCTAAGCTACCCAAGACAAAAAGGAAGATGCTAGTTTTGTAAACAGCTATTCTTTAGTAAATATTTTGGAACACCTTTTTTGCCTTTTGTTTTTTGTATGTTTGTTCCCATGAGCAAAGAAATCTTCATTGTGCATTTAAAAATAAACCAGCCTGAGCTGAATTAGTCCATGTTAAGCTCCTTCGTGGAAAAAGCCAGAAAAACTTTGAGGTGCACTTTGAATAGGGAAATAAAAAAGGAGACTCAGATTCTGTCTCCAGAGTAATAGTTCGCCAGCATCTAAAATCATTGCATGTGGTACTTACAACAGCTCCTCTGACCAACTGGAGAGATAACACAAGTGGAAAGCATTGGATCATAACATGAAGTTTGCTGGAATTAATCAGATTTTTGATGTAAGGTCTTCCTTTTGTAGGTTGAGATTTCCTTTCTGGAAGATGCCTCATGAAGAGATGTGTCTTGAAACTGTAAGACTTTACTTGCTGTCATTTTTGGTTTGCATGAAAACTGAGTGTATTGCAGCCAGCTTGGCAATAGGAACACAAAGGTAGGTACAATGTGTCATTGGGAAAAGGCATATTCATCCTTTCCTCAGAGAAACAAGGTCATTTCAAGATCATGTCTAAAAGAGATAATATTATGTAAGTCACATTTTCTTGACCCAGACCTCTAATTAACTGGACTATATTTCTGAGCATGGACTAGAGTACACTGAAGGGGTGTCCGATGGTTTAGCAGTCACTGTTCCTAATCCTGAATCAAAAGCTTACTTTGAACAGCTCTCACACTAAAATTTCATGCACCACTTGCACAGCGTTGGCAGAGCTACACTAGTTTGGAGGGAACTGGTGCCAGCATTCCTGTCTAGAAACATCCTGAGCCATAAGTTAGCTAACAGATTCCTATTGTTGCCTGTTTTGATAATTATGATTTCTTTTCTCTCCTGGTTTTGGTTCTGGAATGTGCTGACCGGACATGCAGTACATTGCAAGCATAGCATACAATGCAGTGCAGGAAGTGGCCTCATGAGATGCTAGAGCAGAAGTAACACCCTGTCACTGTTCCAGTTTATAGGAAAACTTTAATCTGGCAAGCAGCAGGACATACTGAACACATTCAGAGAGTGTGCTAAGCACTTTGAAAACTCACAGTGGTGGACAGAGTAGCACATGTACTTGACTGATCTCCGCTGCTTTAAAACTGGTGACTTCAGTGGATGGAGTTAATCCTGATGCACAGCTTGATTCTGTACCCACGATTTTCTGTTTTCGTGTTTGTTTTTAACAAGCTGGTCATGCAAGTCAGATGAGAAGATTCAGTAACATGCTTGAAAAGCATTTCTGAAAAAGAGTGTCCCTTTGGTGGTAGATCCTCTATTCATGACAATATCTTTCAACTTTGCCAGAACCAGCTATAGTAAGGTTCAACTCACAGTTTTGGAGTTTCTCAGGTTTCTCTCAGGTGGCTGAATTCTTCGAGTTAAATTTTGGGCAGCTCTGTATAACTACTATAGCTAGAAAATCCTAGTTTGATCTCATTTACATCACAGCTAATTCAAAGAGATCTTGAAGAAATGGGAACAGGAGCTCTTTATTCATCACTCTCCCACTGTGGGAGGGGGGAGAGGATAAGGAGGCTAAAAGGGATGAAACTCGAGAGTTGAGTTAAAGACAGCATAATAGGTAAAGCAAAAGATGTTTTGAAAGCAAACCAATGAATTTATTCACTCCTTCCCACTGGCAGGCAAGTTTTTGGCCATCTCAAGGAAAGTAGGGATTTATCACACATAATGGTTATTTGGGAAGACAAACATAATTCCAAACATCTCCCCTTCCTCCTTCTCCCACCTTTTATTGCTGAGCACACTGTTATATGGTATGGGATAACCCTTTGCTTAGCTGGAGTCAGCTGTCCTGGATGTGTCTCCTGACTTCTTGTGTGCCCCCAGTCTACTCACTGGCAGGGCAGCATGAAGATAAAAGGCCTTGACTCTGTGTAAGTACTGCTTAGCAATAACTAAAACATCCTTGTTTTCAGCACAAATCTAAAACATAACACCATACAAGTTGTTATGAAGAAAATTAACTCTATTCCAGTTAAAACCAATACACACGAACATTGAACATTCTTAGCTATTCTACTGCTGCATCAGTAAGAGCTAAGCTGAAAATGCTGAAAAGAGAAAAATCACTCCCTCTTATTCTGTTGAAACAAAATGCCTAATAATAATTTAATTTATATATATGAGGATTTGCAAAATATGCTTACATGTGTAATAAACCGAACTGCAAAAATATTTAGTCACCTCAGCTTTTGGGGGGCTACCCTGAAGACTTTGCCTCTGAAGAACCAAATGAAAGAAAATATATGATGAAGGCTGTTGTAGAAGGGTTTTGTTAGAAACTTGGACTCAAACGCTGCAGGAGTGCTCTGAACTAGTGCTTTGGTCTGAAACAATGTATATAGAACAGATAATTAGAAAATTGAGATAAGACTCAAAATTTCATATTATTTGTTTTCCGCCATTTGTAAAGTTGACATCTATTCAAAACTGTCAGGTTATCCTGGTTATAGTGAAAAGAAGGCTGAAAGCACTGTGCAAACTAAACTGGGCCAGAACCAGTTTAACATGCATCATCCCACTAACCTTAGTAAACACATCTCTGCACAACACATAAAAGAGGGAATTACCACAAGATCTCCCCACGACCCATTCGTGTGTTCAATTCTATAAAAGAAAGTGATTCTTTAGTCCTGAGAGTGTAAATAATATTCTATATCCAAGATTTTTTCTCTTTTGTAAAGTTGTCAGCAGCTGTATCAATTATTAGTATCTAGTATTTTCTAGTTTGCAATATTTCATGCAGTACCATGCAGAAGTGTCTCAGTTTATACACAAAAGACCTTAATTATATATGCCTCCATCCAAAGCTATTACCTCAGCAGGTATTTCTGCAGGTTTTTATAGTACAGAAGAAATGGTCTCAGATATATTTCTGAAAAAATTAAATTGCTGTTTTCATACCATTAAAAGATATCTATTTTCTGAAGCCTGACCAAAGTACAGTAAAATACTATCCCTGAAAGTATCAAAATACTCAAATAAGCAGAGATATGGATGACTGGAAAAGCAAACAGCTAAATAGGCCTTTTGAGCACAACCCTATTTTTTAGGCTATTGGCGGCAGTTAAATAGATTATAGTGTGCAATTGGGTTGAGTTGCAGAATTTGTCACTCAGTTGTCTCCAGCATTGTTCAAATTTTGCCTTTTGGACACTTTCCTACTGAGTGAACTTCCACAAGGAATGTGCAGTGCTCAGCATTGTTGGTGTTCTTCCCATTATCACCGTTAAATGGATAAGAACTATACATTTCATTTCATTTCTAAGAGTATCAGCCCACAGGGCAGAGATTTTTTATGTCCTCTGATATCTGTAAAATGAGCACCTCATGGCTCATGAACCAGGTTATCACAACAGTAAGCCTGCCTTTCCATCTTTTTGACTTGTACTGACACTATCTGCTGCTGGTTAATGAGTGCCTGAAGTGGACAAAGCCTCAAGCTCTTTTCCTCATCTCAGAAGAGGACATTCTGGTCCTTGTGGTTGCTATAAATCATCAATAGTTTTAGATAATTCTTTTTCCTTTTTTTTTCTTTTTTTTTTCTGGCATAAGCTCTGTGAATGAAGCTGGTTCTCAGGAACATAAAATCCAGATAGCTCCATTCAGTTTGACTGATATTGTCCAAATAAATAAACAAATTGACCTGAAAAGCCTTCTGGGGATACAGCTCAATTTTAGCACATCTGTTCAGCTTCTCAGAGCAGGCACATCCCCTGGTATCTCTTAGCATTTATTAGGTTCTGCAGATGCTAACTACCCCATCTGCTCTCCCCATTGGAAGTGAGAAAAGCTAAACAGTGATGGAGATAAAGAAACCCATTTCAGTTCATGGGAAGCATTACTGATGAGCCCCAGTGGGGCTAGCAGCAGGTGCTGCATGGCAGCCTGGCCTTCGGTACCTGATAATGCGTAGGCAATTACCAAGGATTTCATGGGAGGGACAAAGGCAGTTCCCTTCGTGCAGACAGAGGTGGTGAGCCTGGCCGGGTGCCCCAGAGGTGCGCAAAGCCCTCTGTCCAGTACAGTCCCTGTTCACCCTCCATTACTCAGCCAAAACCTATCCACTCCTGCAGGATGAGCATGGATGCATCTGGTACTCTGCGCCAGGCTGCTGCTGCCTGTCAGCCGGGCAGAGCAGGGGCTGCTCTTGTGGGAACCTGCTGAAGCTTGAACCACGAGTTTGCCTTGGCTCTGTAACACGTTCACATTGCAGAGACTGCAGGGAGTTCACACACCCAGTAAGGGAAACGCCGGTGAACTTTCTGCCCACATTTCATTGTGACTTTTCCCTATACATTTTGTTAGTTTTCATGTTAGCTCTTCTTGCCTAACAGCTATGCCTATAGAAGCTGGTCTCATTTCCTCTGAGGTCACTACAGCTAAAATCTGGCTGAATCCCCTGGTCATTAGATGTAGTTATTGCAGGACAGACTAAAGTTTTTTTGTAATTTCATTTTTAATTACCTTTTTCTTGAAAAATTTGTTTTTTTTTTTTTTTTTTTTAGCAATAGCATCACCTATGAAATCTCTGTGTGGCAGCAGCAGCCACATGAGAGTAGCATGATTCGTCTTCAGCTCCTAATAACTTTTCTTATTCTTGATGCTGTGGTAGTATTTTTGTTGTGGGCTGGCTTAGAGACTGAGGACATGGCTCTTTAGAGGCTCTGAACAATCCAGGCTTTGATGAGTTAGAAAACATTTCGAACTGTTAAGAGTAACCATAGATAAGTTAAGAGTAGTCATAGATAAGGTAAGTATCGACCCTTGTAAACCCTTATAGATACTGCTGAGCGCTTCTTCCAGTGCAGGCTGGCCACCTGTGTAGGAATGAGTGTGAATTTTAGTCAGTAAGTACAAGAGCCCGAGATTCATGCAGTGGGGAGGAGAGCCTCTGCAGGGACAGCTGCAGAGAGTGAGCCTGCCACCTCGTACTGCGATGGTGCTGCTTGGAGCTGGTTTTCTAATTGTCTTTACAAGGTTGTTGCACCACATTTTATTATATATATACATGACCACGTAATTAGAAGAATGCTAGCCGCATAAATATTGGTATAACTTAGCATAAGTGTTAGGCCTGACTGCAAGTCTTGATGAAACTAAGCAAGGAGAAGAGTTAAAAGCAAGCTGTACTTGGGCCGGCTGGAAAGTCCCAAATATTTGCAGGATCCTGATAAAGGAGGGATGAAGGGAGTTGAACAGCTGCGGAACATCTCGAGAGCTAACCTTGGTAGAAGTTGCTGTTGTTGGCAAGACATGGATCCGAGAAGCAATGAGAAAGAGCTATCCAATTAACAATTGGACTTACGCCCATGGACAGCAGCCGTTACTAATAAGTAAAAATAGAGTGTGGACAATAAAGGTGTTTGTAACAGTGTATAAATACGGGTTTGTAGAGAAATAAATCGAGTTTGTTCTATCACTCATATTGAGTCAACTAACTGCTCCGTCACCACCCTTTGGACTCTTCATCACTACGGGTAACCCTCATCCACAACGGGTAAGCCTTATCCCCAGAAAAACTGCAATATATTTTTAGTTCTTATTTTATCTCTTTATCTAAATGTATGTTTCCACTTTAAACCTACTGTATTTCTAAGACAAATTCATATTTCTTAACAAACTAATTTTAGACAAGAGGATGATGAACAGGAGTGAGTGGAACAGCTTCCAAAAGATAGTCATTCTTCAATTAAAAGTCAAAGGGCAGCAATTTAAGAAAAGACAGATTTTACACTGGACTCCCCTACCCACAGAAAGAAAATGATACAACTATAAGCTTGGACGTAAAAGCAGTCCCAGGAGTGTGAAGAATAAGATGCCTGGAAAAAACACTGCTTGGACCATGTGAACCATGAAAGAAAACCTGTGCTTACTGAAACCACTATAAATCATAGAATCATTAGAATAGTTAGGGTTGGAAAGGACCTTAAGACCATCGAGTTCCAACCGCCCTGCCATGGGTAGGAACACCTCACAATAAACCATGCCACTCAAGGCTATGTCCAACCCGGCCTTGAACACTGCCAGCCATGAAGCATTCACAACTTCCTTGGGCAACCCATTCAACTGCCTCACCACCCTTACACTAAAGAATTTCTTCCTCAGATCCAATCTAAACTTCCTCTGTTTAAGTTTGAACCCATT
>JASSUY010034228.1:0-16336 GCA_032466535.1 Forpus xanthops
GCTATGAGGTCTCCACGCAGCCTTCTCTTCTCCAGGCTGAACAGCCCCAACTCTCTCAGCCTATCTTCATAGGGGAGTTGCTCCAGTCCCCTGATCATCCTCCTGGCCCTCCTCTGGGCTTGTTCCAACAGTTCCATGTCCTTTTTATGCTGAGGACACCACAACTGCACACAATATTAGATACAAAACTATTGCTAATGCAGTGAAAGTATAATTCTAAAGTCACAGAATAGATGCTACAGATCCTGGATTTTTAAAACCAGGATGCAACTGACTCCAAACTGAAATGTAACCTTTAATTTATAAAGTGACTATGTATATTTGGATTAAAAGTATCTAACAATACTTTTCTTATATGCTGTTTAGAAGGAGAGTACATCCATGCTTTTATTCTTTTCCTTTAGAGCTTAGGGAAAGAATAACACAGCAACACATGGAAAGAAAAAAATCCTGCAAGTTTTGCAAAGCCATTACATTATTTCTGTTCTATGGATACAGCTATTTATTTTTTGTGATGTCTTATCTAGGTGACAGGAGACACAAATGACAAGCAAAAGCAAACAGGGCAGGCTGGGAGCTGTTAGCATGAAATATGACAAGGTTTGTGCAATCAGCTTTGGCTTATTTCTCAAACCATTATTCAAGTGCTGCCACACACTGAACCTGTCTGACTCAGGCGAACAGCAGGGTGCATTCAGATCATCTCCAGGGGCTGAGGACTTGGACTCCAACTCACTCAGGTCCAGGATGGCAAATCAGGAAATACAGATTCCATTTCCTTACTGCTCATTCTTACCCTTTCAGTGTGCTTCCAATTCCTTGTGAATGAGAGGGAAATGCAATAATTCTTAAGTAAATTGTGCATTAAACTGAGTTTAAGTTACAAAGCCATATTCTAACCTGTTGTGAGAAAACACAAAATGCAGCAATTTGTTTCTTGATTTGCCATATTTTAATGAAATAATACATGTCCATTTGGACCAAACTCACTCTATCACAAATATATCTGTAAGTGAAGGTTTGCAGCAAGTTTCTTTCATTATAACCATTTGTAAAGCTGAAAAGGCAGAGGAGTGAGCTGTTTTGACCTATCATAATCACAGAATCATAGAATTGTATAGGTTAGAAAAGACCTTTACAAGTCCAGCCATTAACCTAACACTGCCAAGTCCACCACTAGTCATAAAATCTAATAATGCCCCCAAGATAAAATATCAGCAAAACAATTTTTGTGAAATGCAGTTTCTAGACTGGCAGCTGGAGAGGGAGCTGACGCAGTTAAGAGCCATAATATTCCTAAGGAGTACTTAGATATTTGGATAACTACGTGATGAGTCAATGCAAGAACTTATCTGTATTGCAGTCATAGGCCTGCCATTCTTACATGCAAACAGAGTCTGAGCTGGACTCTAGCCCACAGGGTTGAACGTTGGCCAAGCACTTGATCCTGACGGGAAGTAAGACTTAAAATCATTCCATCCTTTTATAAATAAAGATGTTCAGGCAAAAAATTCTACGGCAACTAAGTCAAGCTTCCTCCTCAATGTGTCTGGCATCACCTGCTGCCAGGAACTGTATGTTTTGTAGGCAATGAGCTGTTAAAGTGCATTTTCTTGTGGGTTACATGTTACAGTTATTCATAAACTCTCAAAGCACTGTAAACACCGCCAACAGTGGCTTAATCCTGCCCTGTTTCTCAGTGTTTTACATAGAATAAACATGTTTAACCTGTTTACATATCAGTTATTTCTAAAGACTTGTACAGTGGTGACAGCACAGGTTTAATTATTAAAGATTTAAATATTTAATTAAAAAGATTGGTTTAATTATTTTCAGATTCTGCTCCTTTAAGGCAGTTGCAATGTGAAATTCAAATGCAGACTGGATTAACAGTTTGATCTTTATTTGTATGACTAGCATGGTGGTCAAAGACTGTGCTCCAAGAGTAAGAGTATTTTCAGGCTTTGTTCCAGCACTGTTCAGCACCACCAAGTAGGTGGTGACACTACATTTCTAGCATTGCAAGTAGTGTTAGCAGTAAACAGTGTCACCCAAACAAATGCCTCAGAAAAGTAAAACAAAATTATTCGTTACAAGAAAGTATGGCTAGGAGTACAACGGAGGTCCTTCTCCTTCTCCACTCTGCTCTCGTGAGACCCTACCTGGAGTACTGCATTCAGCTCTGGAGTCCTCAGCAGAGGACAGACAGGGACCTGTTGGAGCAGGTCCAGAGAAAGGATCACAGAGATGAAATGCCTTTCCTATGAGGAAAGGCTGACACAGTTCAGATTGTTTAGCCTTGAGGAGGCCCAAGGAAGACCTTTTTATGTTCTTTCAGTACTTAAAGGGAGCTTATAAGAAAGGTGGGGACAAACTTTTTTTGTAAGGCCTGTAGTGATAGGACAAGGGGTAATAATTTTAAACTAAAACAAGGTAGATTTACACTAAATATAAGGAAGATTTTTTTTCAATTAAGATGGTTGCCCAGGGAGATTGTGAGTGACTTGGCCAGATTGGATTAGACTTGATCAACTGGATCTAGTTGAAGATGTGCCCCTACTCATTTCAGTGGGGTTGGACTAGCTTCCAACCCAAACTATTCTAATGACAGCATTCTAGGGATTGCGCCTAGAAAGAAGGCCACAGAAGTGATATCTTCTCTCATCTGAAGGGTAGAGCAAGTTAATAATAAATAGCTTCTTGGCGTGATCTTCCTCATCCACAAAAGGTTCTCAGCAGTAGGATTTAACTAAAAATGTAGAGGTTCAGTCTCTAGCAGGAGTCAGAGACTATTTCTCTAGACTTTATTTGGGATGTGATGTCTTTCCTGCATTCTTGTACACCTAATAATATCCAAAGCAATGAACTCCAGTGGGAATGAGAACTCTTCTGTAATGAACTTGTCTGCACTGAGGATTTCCTGAAGGATTAAGAAATTGAGGCCAGACCGCTCACTGCCCTTAGAACAGAACAGAAAAAAAAAAAAATCACCTTTTTTGAGACCTGTAGCATGGATATGGAATATCAGAAACCAAGACTCTTTTCGGCTTTATACTTGTCCCAGCATCGGTAAGGACATGACTAACACTGTAGGCTTATATTGCATACAAGTCATGGGTTCCCAAACAACTTCTCATCTCCTCCATCTGTGTGCACAAGCTCACTGCACCTTGACCTTCACCCCCTTTCCTTCTCCATTCCCCGTTTTCATGAAACACAAACTTTACTGCATAAGTGGGAAGCATGGGGCACCCCAGGCAGCATCCAGCCAGAGTAGTCAGGGGTGCTAGGTCATGCAGTTGCTTCACTGGCTGTGTGAGCACAGTTTAAATATGTTGCAGTGGGTGAATAAAGCAGATTTTTCTTAGAGTCTTTCACCCTGTTTTTAAATAGCATAATATAGGCCTGGCCTGGTAAAATTACTTTTCTTCGATATCACACTGAAAAGTCATTTATATACTTTCCTTATTTTCTGCTGAAATCACTAATATAATAAAAACTACCACAAATGAATATCATGAGCCCAGTGGAACAGCTCTGAATTTCTCATTTCCTTTCTGTTCCTGCTATAATTAAAATAAAATGTTTGATTCCCTTTTAGACAACATTTGGACCTGGTTTCTGCCATGGTTTGATTGGATTCTTGAAAACATTTTATCCCGGTGTTGTACAGATGAAAAACTAAGACAATTTTTCAACTTAACAGTATAAATCCTTTATGTTTACAGCAGAAAGTGATTTTGCAGCTGAAATGGAATGAAAAAGTTATATGTAAAGAAAAAAACCTGTGCTGTCAGTTATCTGAGTAGCAAAGAAAGTCCCACAGACCCATAAGCATGTGTAATACTATGTGCAGAATAAAAAATAAAGTTTTGAGACGGGGATGAGGAATCAGTTATATTTTATTTATGCATTCTCAGGTGCTGATTGATAACTGCTAAGCTTAAGTACATAAACTTCATGGGTACAGGGAAGAGTCTAAAACATTTCTGTGAGATTGCCAGCTCTGTGTTTTCTCCCAACCATCAAATTTACGATAGCCCATGCTGTGTGAGTCAGTTCTTCTGTTCTTCCAAATCCTTACCGTCAGCTACAGCACCTCAACAGTAACTGAGTGTGATGTGCAGAAGCTCTGCCAAAGCATGGTCTACCTGGCCAGCAGGAGCCCTCATTGGTACAGCTGGTAAATACCAGGGTGTCATTGGTTTAGTTCAATATTTTTAATCCACAAAAGTTTTTTTTTTTTTTTTTTTTGTTTTGGGTCTATTTTTTGTAATGGTTTCGGTTTTGTTTGACTTTTTTTTTTTTTTTTGCGGGGTGGGGGTTGTTTTTCTTTTTGTTTTTTTAATGCATTTACACCATAATGTAAATGAATTACATTATGTTATACCATTTTCTAACTACCATCCAGGCTTGTCCTTCAGCACAGCTACTATATCATTATCAAGTTTAACTGCATCTAAGGATGTGAATAATTTTCCAAATCACCCCTTGAGCCTTGTCATGGCTTTTTTGTTAGATGACAGAATTGTTCCAGCCTTACATTTTCCTTAGGGTCAAAAGGTTGTTTTTCTTTCAGAGTGCTTTTACCAGGAAACCTGTCACTTTCTGCTCATGCATCTTTTGCTCTGTTCATATGAGAGAATCTCAACAACCGAAACAAACCCAGACAGCTTAGCTCATTAGAAGAACCTTTCCTAGGTAACTCACAGGACTGATGCTGTGGCTCATGCTGCTGGTGTAAAACATTCATGCAGTCCAATTCTCTCCCTCCTAACAACACGAACCAGTGGTTCCTCATAGGTCCCAGTTTATGGAGAAGGCTCCTAGCATCTGCCAAACATTAAAGCTATGTTGGTATCAGTGCTATAAACTGTCTGACATGATATTTCAGAAGGTCTTGTGTGGGAAGAATAATGGGAGAAAGAAGAATCACCAGGATATGCCCTGAAGGGGATCAGAGCTGGAGAAATAATGAGTCATCATAACAGTGCTGCAGTTTCTTTTTCTCCTTGTCTGCTTTCCTACACAGAAGGAATGAGTTCAGAACTTGCAGCTCCCAGGACAGCTGCATTTTATAGCAGCAGCATCTTCCTGAGCGTTGGACTTTTTATTCCTGAAAGTGGTACCCCACTTATTGCCACATGACTGGTTTAAATGACGAGTCTCTTCTAACTTGGACCCTTTCTTAAAATTTAAAATGTTGCTATGAGAGGAGTAGTAGTAATGCCATCTGACAGTCAGAACTCAAGTTATAGGCCACATTCTGGACTCCAGCTGTTCCAGTCAACGGCATCGTATCACTCTCTTAATGAACTTTATTTTATTTTTAATTTCAAAACTATTAAAATTCTTAACCTATCATTGACGTATGATTTCCCATCAGAAGGCTGTTAAGAGTAACATTTATGCAACAGGAAGCAATCTTTTAATCTTTAGTCTGTCATTTCAAGAACAAATTGAAAGTATCCCTGATAAGCCCCCTCTTATCTTGATGAGATATTTAGGATGCTGGGCAGATATGTGTTTCTCCCATAACTGCAGAACAATGGAAGTTGCTTAATAAATTCTGCTTTTGCTCAGTTTGCTGCAGCATGCAAACAAGCCAAAGCTAAAAAACCAACATCATTTTGTCTGATTTTGAAAATGTACTGCACAAAAAAGTCTTGATTTCTAAAAATGCTGGAATTCAGAACTTTCTAGAAATTAAGTGCTTTTCAAAATGTCCTTTTTCTTACTCAAAAGTCAAAGTGTTTCTTCACAGATTTTCCTTACATGGGTTATAATTTCCTTTGTTGCATTTTTCTTGGGTTTCCTATACATCTGCAAAATCTGCCTTCTGCGATACAATCTCTTTACTATAACAGGCGTAGCATCTTAAGTTGCTCTGTGGTGGTTTTCATCCTGTAGTACCTGTTTGTCTGCATTACTGGTGCTTGCTCACAACCTCTGGCTTGGAAATCCAAGGAAACAGCATTGATCCTGCCCTTCAACGAACCCTTGTAAATGAGTTCAAGGGTGACACCACAGGCCCTGCTCACACAGACAGGAGCTTGCTGTCTTCTGAAGTCCATAATGCAGCAACCTCTGCTCCAGAAAGAGAGAGGCAAAATATTCAATCACACAAGCCAATCTTTCCAGCAGACTGCTGGTAATGCATTTAATAGGTCAACGTAGCTTCCTCTACATGCACACATCATGCATCACAGAGAGTGTGTCAAGGTCCCACAAAGGTGAGATCAGGCCTAGTGACAATATCATAGTATCATAGAATCATAAAATATGGAGAATGATCAGTGTTTGGAAGGGACCTTAAATATCATCTAGTTCCAACCCCCCTGTCATAGACAGGAACATCTTCCATTAGATCAGGTTGCTTAAAGCCCGTCCAACCTGGCCTTGAACACTGCCAGGGATGGAGCATCCGTAACTTTGGGCAACTTCTTCCAGTGTCTCACCACTCTCACAGTAAAGAACTTCTTCATAATAGCTTATCTAAATCTCCACTACTTCAGTTTAAAGCCATGACCCCTTTTTCTATTGCTACATGCCCTTGTAAAAATCCCTCTTCAGATTTCTTGTAGGCTTCTTTAGGTATTGGAAGGCTGCTCTAATTTCTCCATGCAGCCTTCTCATCTCCAGGCTGAACAGCCCCAACTTTCTCAGCCTGTCTCTGCAGAAGAAGAGCTCCAGCCATCTGGTCATCTTTGTGGCCCTCCTCCGGACATGCTCCAACAGGTCCATGACCTCCTTTATGCTGGAGACCCCACAGCTGAATGCAGTGATCCATGTGAGGTCTCATGAGAGCCAAGTAGAGGCGCAGGATCACCTCCTACCAACTGCTGGTCATGTTCATTTTGATGCAGCCCAGGATACAGTTGGGTTTCTGGGTTGCAAGTGCACACTGCCAGCTCATGTTGAGCTTAAATTGCTAATCCTGAAAGTTCAAAGGTTTAGAGCTTTCTGTTTCTTCTCTTTTTTAATTTTAAAAAGAAAACTGAATGTGGACTTCCATCACCTCTCTCCTGGATCACCTGGTGAAATTCTCCTCAGTTTTCTGGGGTTAAAGCAGGGGATTAGCCTTCCCTGCTCTTGAGTTATAGAAATGGTTATGGATTTGGAAGGTGAATGGTGACCAGAGGAGAATTCACTGCCAAGGCTTTGCTGGTGGTTGCAGGTACAGAAGCAGCTTCCTTTCTGAAATATGCAAGTCTCCTTTTTTCTTCTTATTTTCAGGGGTTTCTTGAAGGTTTACTTCTGCCTCATTTAATCTCATTTAATGCTGAAAATAATTTATGTCTATTTAACATAACTCGCAGTCTCTATAATCTGACAGTGGTAATAGAGATTCAACTGGCTAATCTTTGTATAAAATTCCCAGTTCAGGTTTTATTTTACTCCTTTTTAAGGAAACTGAAGGATATTCTAACTAAAATGATTTTGAGAAAGATAAAATGCTATTTTTGAAAGACAAACTTCCCTTTTTTCAACTTTCAAGCACCCTACATGACTCAGTATTAACTATTCAGACACATGATATAAATGTAATACTAAAATAACCATAGAATGAAAGTTAAAATAAAACCATGCCATAAAGTTTGCATACCAGAAAACAATTTGATATTTGCAGAAGGGAAAAATAAATACAAACTTCTGAAATTTCTCCTGAGAAAATACATTAAAATATTATCATCTTCACTTTTAAGTTCACTGTGATTACTGCCAGTACACTCTGGGTCAGTTTTGCAGTAGTGGCTCCCACACTCTCTCCTCCTCTGCCTTTGCCAACTGTTTCACTCCCCCTCTTGGATTCCTCAACAGAGCTGGTATTTCTCTTATCTCTACTAGCTTTTCCCCACATCTAAATAAGTAATACCCCCTCCTGATTCTCATGATCACTGGCTCCTGGTAGCAAGTGTGCTTTCCAAATAGTAATTCTTGCTGACCTTAACAGACCCTCTTGCTCTTCTGGCTCTTTTGAGTGCTCTAAAGAGCAGAACTTTTGGTGTGAAATAACTGGGTTTGTACTAAAGCTCCTTTTTGTACTCCTTCATATGCTCTGTATTATTGTAATATCCAATCAGCCTGTTAAATGTTAGGTCATTCCCTACTATTTCAATAATGGCCATGAAATTTATTTGATTTTATAAAACAGGAGGAAATAAATGTCTTGCACCTGCTCTGTAGATATTAAAAATCTCTTTTTCTTTTTTTTTTTTTTTTGCAAAGTGCTAAAGTGCTTCAATTTTGTGTTATTATTTTTCTCTTGTTCATTTCTTCACCTGTTAGGACATAATCAAAGAACACATTGAACATCCTTGACATTTGCTGGAAATATTTTTTCAGGAGACCTATAATGATTCCAGATCTAGTAAGTATAAGAAAAAACTCCCTAAGGATGCATCACCATTTGCTACCAAATGGGAATTAATTCCATATTCAACATTTTTCTGACTGCATTCACTTGCCAAGACTTTGGAGTGTCTGAGACATCTCACTAGGGCATGGTGCTGTTGTAGGAGGCATCCTTCAAGCAAAGGGCAAATTAAAAACCAGCACCCCAAAAGCCAAGTCACACAACACACCACTTGCAATCTGCATAGATATGATTGCTGGAGAAACATTACTCATTGTTTTGTCTGAGTTTGTCAAAATAAAAGGCAAGCTGATACAGCGGCTCCATGCTAGGGAAGCATAGTCTCCCATAATACCGGGCATGAACTCATTAGACAAAATATCTGGCTCCTCATAGTCCAGCCTGACCTGTGAAATCCAACAATTCGTGCCTGCATTTTTGCAACTGCTATCAAGATGACATTATAAAAGAAACCTGCAAGGACATAAGTGGGATCACTGCTGTGGAAACAAACTTGAGAATGACAATGAAAAATAACTGCTTAGATGCGGACATTTCCATAGTGGGACCTGACCCCTTACAAGTGTGATACCCTGGCTAGCAGCTACAATTTTTGGAGGCTGTGGTTTCCTGTGTACCCAGCAGTAGAAACAGTAGGAAATAAATGCTTCTTATATTTGGCAAACAATATTAAGGTTTCCAGGTGAATTACAGTGCAACATGTGTAAGCAGCTTTGTCTGGTTTGGTGAGAACTGCTGTTTATTTCCTTGAGACCCAAACCCAGACATGGCCTACTTCAGCATTAAAGAGAAATTTCTCTTAATCTAGAGTTAGAGGAAGTTTTCAATAGAAACAACATCTTTCTTAGCCTTTTTTTTTTTTTCCCTCTTTTTTGTTTGTTAGTTTTTCTGTTTGTATAAGCAAGGATTAGCTTTTTCCTCTGGAAAAGGTTTTCTATATGCACAAGTCTATTAGGGTCTGAGAGCAGGTTTTCTTGAAAGAGCAAACTTCACAGAAGGTTTGCATCCTCATGTTAACTTTCATTAGAAGTTTAATCCTGTTCAGTTGGCAAACAGATGTAAAGTTAGCAAGCAACTTCCTCTTTCTTTTCTATCTCCTCAGTCTTTGACAGATGTCCGAGCTGAAATAAAAACACCATAGCATGAAGATGTAGAAAAGAAAGGATAGAGAAGATGATAGGAGATGATAGCCTTTGCTTCTCTCTGAAGCAGTCCATAATAAGGTATGCAGCAATGTCAGAGTCCTGCACACTCTCTTTTTGAGGCAACTTTTTGTGCTTAAGGTATGAAGCAAAATAGATCAGGATTTGGAGGTGCAAAAAAAGTCTCTATGTGATATTTCAATTTCTGATACTCCTCAGCTTCTGGGATAAGCACTTAGCCAGCTTTTGTTTATAAAATTTGCAAAGTATTTACATGCATTCATGAGTATCTGCTTTTGAAACTAAACGTAGGAGTCAATGTTTTAAAGTAGATCCATCAGCACTGAGGATTTTATTCATATATGTTCAGTTAATAGTTTCAACATGAAAATTGATTTAGTTTAGAAGATATCTGGAGCTTCCTTCAGCAGGTGAAACACTAGACCCGGAGTGAGTAGATTATATCCAATCACTGATTTCAACAGGAACACCATTTCACCCTGACTTTATTTCTGCAGCAGTAAATGCATTCACTACTTTATTAAGCCTTTTTTTGAAAGTAATTTTAGAAAAAAAAAATGGGACAATATTTGTACAATTTTTATAGAGGTACTCAGGGGTGAACTCATCATGGCAGTATTTCATTTGCCAGAATTCTTCTTTTAGGTATTTGATAATTTCTTTGCCTAGTTCAAAGATGATTTATCCAGGGAATACAGCTGGGGCTTAAGTATAATACAAGAAAACACTGAGAAAGCAGCATTTTGCATGCAATCAAATTATTTTACCCCCCAAACTCAAGAATCTTTTTTACAAAGATACTGTGTTCAGTGGTTAAAATAAGTATCTCCATAAAGGGATCTGCACTCATCTAACCTCACTGTCGTCTAAACTGATTCATTTAAAATCCCACACACACTTCTCATAGCAGACAGAGGTGTAGCCTAAGGGGGAGTTTGATCTGATAGTGCAAAGTAATTGAAATCACAACACACGGTGACACTTTAGTTTCCATGGGACAGGGAAATGGTCTAGCAATTGGTCCGGACATACTGCAGCAAAAACAACTCTTTAAAGCTCAATTAGCTGTCCTCACATTAGCAAAGGTTTTATACCACAGGGAGCTGATTTGCTGAAAAACTTCTTTGGCTATTTCTCTGCATTGTGCAATGCTTAGTTGGAGTGGGAAAAACAGGATTGCTTAGCAGCTGCAATTATTTAACCTACAGGATTTGTTGCATTTGAAAACTGAAGTCAGTTAGATGATACTCTCTGGAGAGAACATGCAGTTACTTAGAAATCCATGTGAAATATTTAGGGTGAAGTAATTCATTGGCATGGTGAACATTTCATGTCTATTAGTCCTTGATCTGTAACTGCACTTTGTTTCACAGGCAATTTTAGGGATTGTTTTATCTGCTTAGCAATATAAAATAAAAACTTGTAAATGTTAAAAAGATGCTGGTGCTGAAGGCATTCACTGCAGAATCACAACTGAAATAGATGTGGCAGACCCTACAAGCAGAATATACTGGTATAACAGCATTGGTTCCAGAGAAGTAGTAGAGTGGAGAACCAGCCCAAGAAATTGTTATTAAGAGGAAGATGAAAGGAGACATACAAAAGAACTTGTCAATGGCTGCTCTACAGCTGGCTGCATTCAAAATCCAGTTCCTCAGATTCCCAGATAATTCTGAAGATCTTACATTGTGTAGATACTCACATTTTTATTTCAAAGACTTCAAGTGAATAAAGATCTTTCAGCCATGGTCAGAAGTAAACCATCATCTCACTCTTAACCACTCTGGTGAGGCTTACTAAGTTTTCATTCTTTCATGACTCATAATCATCTAGATGTTGGCATTCTTAGAGCACATACATGAGAAAAGCCTTGCACACGCACGACCCATGGGAAATGGAAGATGAACCAGATGCTAGAACATGACTGTAAAGCTGTTGGGTTCTTTTGTGGGGTTTGGGGGAAGAAGGGAGGAGGCTTATGCTTTTGTTGTTGGTTGGTTTGTTTTAGGGACTTTGTTTTGATTGGCTGGTTGTTTTTTGTGTTGGGTTTTTTTTTGGTTTTGTTTTTTTTTTTTCCGGAGAGGCAGATTCAGATGACAGATTCTTAAGTTTTTCATACAAAATGTTCTCTGATGCAGGTTTCTGGAATTCAGGTCTCTCTTTTTAGTATATTCCATTGGAATATAGTTGCACTTAATAAGATCTTTCTCTTTCACTGAACTACTGACTAATGGAGTAATTTCAAGAAGAGTGATTGGGAGAAACTCAGCTACAAATAGGCTATATTGTGAGGATAGAGTATTTATGAATACTTTAATAATATAACCAGATGCAGTTACATCAACACTGAGATGATAGATGAAACATTAGGAGTAATATTATTTAGTACAGAACTCCATCCAAGGAAGGGTTCATGTATGGACTCCTAACTGGAGTGACAGGCCAGTGCTCTGATGAGACTGAATCAAGTCTCAGTTGCAACCCACTTTTTACTACTGCCTTAAATATTCGCTTCAATGGATCATATTTGCCGGCAGTTAACTTTCCTTATGTACAATTTAGGGGCCTTAAGAATGTCATCAGGTGTTGTGGATTTCTATGTATGTACTGTGATGAAACTGAATAGCTATGCTTGAATTATGTTTTTCTTTTGTTTGATGAATCATCTTTTAACTAATAATGAGGATTTTTAGCATAGCTAAATCTTTCCTGTACATTTCAAAGCTTCTGCTGCCACTCAGGCAAGCACATATTGTAGTATCTGCCCCTCCAGTCAGGAGGTTGGGACCTGCAGACTCCCTCAACAGCAACATTCAGAGTGCTCTATCACATGCTTGGCCAGCAGTTATAGTATGGTTGTGTTGTCTCTCTAGAAACTATCTAAATCAGCTTCTAAATGTTGCCAAATTCTTTTGCCTGGGGAGCAGAAATCTGACAGTGGCTCTGAAAGGCAATCCTCCCAAGAGATGCTGTACAGAAGCCTGCCGCAGGGGCCTTCAGCCAGAAATATTTCTTCTTTGTTTGTCTGCAGGCTTTATATAGGCTTTTTGCAGCTTGAAATAATGTTTTCTACCAGTTCAGGTAGAACATCCTTCTAAATGTTTATTTATCTGTTCAGTACCACAATGAGATCTGGGGTTAAATGCTACAAGTAAAAAGGAGATTGAACTAACAAGCAGAGAGATGCAGCTAATACCTCTAAGTAAATGCCATGTTCATAGTACTCTGGGTGAAATGGCATTAACCAGAGGAGTGTAACTTCTCTCATATCTTCCCAATAATTCACTGTTCCTTTCTAAACTGATAAACTCCCTATCTTATCATTCTTGCTCTTAGTGACTCTGTAGCTTGGCAGAGACTTAACATTGTTAAGTCTGCACCCCTGGCAGAATTTCTTCAGATGGACTATTTACAGATAAAATCAGAAAAAATAACAATTTTGACTTGTCTTACTGAAGCATTTCCCTCCCTTTCCTTACAATATATCTGAAACAAGCATGCAAGATATTGAAGTGGGGGAGGAAGGAAACATTCTGTTACTTGTCCAACTTTGAAGTGCTTTCTGAGATACTAGATGCAGCTACTCAGAAAAGCAACTGTTCATGAAAAAAGGAAAATGCAGCTTACATCTAGGAAAATACTGGGCAGAGGCTCAAATATTATTCCAAATATTTAAGCCACCCAATTCAGAAGAAATCAAATTGGCTTAAAACAGTTCCTTGCATTTTTAAGCCACCAAGTCACTAATTTCCTCATCAGAGGGAAAGCAGCTTCTATGTAAAAGATGGAAAGGAACTCAGAAAAATTGCTGAAAGATGGATCAGTACTGCTGTTTCACTAAGGATATAGCACAGGTCTTCAGATGACCTATCTGGCTGACCAGTGACAATTTGCAGCAGGTAAAGATCTTCAGAGCAGTAACATGATAACTGTCAATGCCAGATGCCATGAGCACTTAGCTCTGATTGTTAAGCCTTGTTGGGTGCATTCTTTGCAGCCTGACAGCTCTCTACCCTGCTAAATGATAGGCAAAACTAGTCACTCACTATATGGCATTAACAGTTCATGATCAAGGTTAATCATAAATTTTCATGGATATGAAATATAATTTTTTTTAATTACCTGCATATGAGCCAAATAACCCTCACATGAAAAGAGGGATTCCATTTTTCTGTAGAAAAATAAACTCAAAGTCTCTGGGAGCTCTGAAGACAAGCTCCTTGGTATTTCTAACAGGCTGAAAGGAGAGGAGGGAAAAAAGCCTGCCATGGTATAATGAGAATATTGCCTTTTTGAACACCCTTTTCAGCTCCTGTGCCTCAGGACTCAGCAACTGTGGGCTTCAGTCATGTGGTGTGCAAGGAGGAAGCCTGGGGAGCATGCAAGGAAAGTGTCTTCTCATCAGGTTTTGGAGAGTGCAAAGCAGGATCAGGATAGGGAGACACTGCAGCAGCTGGGGGCAGGGAAGGCTTGCTTTGGAAACAGGATGTCTCATGCTGTTCCTACTCTGGAAAGGAAGAATGCAACCCAGCACAGCACTTCTGGAAGGTTTCCAGGTCTCTGCACACTGATAGAGAGGCACAACATGAGAAGCTGTGTGTATATATATCATGGAGTACTGGACAACTAAAGACTTCTGAGGTTCTTGATGTTCTATAATGTGCAGGATGGGCCTCACAGAAAACTGGATTTCCTGGAAGATGAGAGAATTTGTGTTTTGCACTAGTCCAGCATTTATCAAGAATAATCTCTTATAAGGAATGAGATAAATACTTATTTTAATTATGTTGAAGTTGGGTTCAATTTTTTTATTCTAAAATCTTCTCAGTCAAGCTTACTGAATATAATTTCTCATTCTGTTCTCCAGTACTTAGTGAAATGGTATTCCATTTCATTGTGGAATATGTCAGCTCTGTGTGGCATTGGAACCAGAATGGAATAAAAGGAGGAATTGTATCAGGGACAGGGTAAGGTCTGCTCCATACATGAAATCCAGATTACGTGGCTGTCTCACAGTGCCATGTGACTGGCCTGTTCAAATGCAGCCCAGCATGATCCAAACCTTGTTTCTAATAAAACATAAGGTGATCACTTCTTCAGCCCAGTTCGCTGCCAAGCCCCAGTGGAATGGAAACACTGGAAACGGTACCACAAGGGCAGAGCTTCATGGCACTGCGACAGCATGACCTGGAAAATCTGACAGGCATCTCTTTCTAAAAGTGAATTTATGCCCTTCTGAGACACTGAATGGTTTCTCAAAAACATTAATGACAAAGTATTCTTCTACAGAAGGAAAAGTTCTATTTTGGAGACCATACATTATATATTTTTGAAACATAAAAATATAAACAAAATGGACAGCCCTTAGGGCAGTTCAGAGGACTTTTTGAACATGCTAAGAAAATATTGTTACAGTACCAAAAGAGTTATTTTAGCATTTTTCCTTGTTCTTACATTTTTAAGAACATTTCCTGGTTTAATTGGCATTGTTAACAGCTTTCCATTTTTTAGCAAACGTGTCGGAAGAATTGTTAAGTAATGTCTATCAATAGTAAAAGGTGGTAAAGAATGAGTTGAATTACACAGAGTACAACAGTGCAAAGCAAAAATTCCAGGGAAGAAAACTATTGAGGCAAAGCTAGTATGATTTTCTGAAAGATGTTGTCATCATATCTGGTTGCGGTAGGGCATGCCTGAAATTGAAATTACTGAAGCAAATGGAAAAACCTAAGAAGGTTTTAAAGCCAAATCCTATAGCATGAAGTTAGCCTTAACTCAATTCCCAAGAATTTCAGTAAGAGTATTGCATGGAAAAAGGCTGGAGGTTAGACTTTTGGATACCAAGAAGAGCACGGTGGGATGCTTCTGAGTTAGTTTCATGGAACATCATAAAACAGTGTGCTATAAAACCAGTGGGCTATAAAAACAGAGGTGCATAATAAAAGCAAACTGCAAACACTCTATATACCAATCTTTCTATTCTAACTTTGGGGGAAAATATGACTTAGGAAGTGAAGGAACCATCTATGTTTCTTTCAAATACCTCTAACTAGCCAATATTTTATGCAGTAAACTGAGTAGGAGACAATAGCTTCTTTTACACTACAGCATATTAGTAACCCTTCATTTGAAAAAATAAATCCTTTCTCAGAAGATTATGATTTTATAACAAGAGCCTATTATTCAGTTAATTTTCTGGGCCCATTTTTTTGATTAGAAAAAGTATTCCAAGTGATCTCACTATACTTATACATTCCACAGTACAATTTGTGTTCTATACATCTGTCTTTTAGATGACAAATTTTTAGGGAAGAGTTTTTTTGCAAAACATCAAATAAGTTGTTTGTCTAAGTAAAAAAGGTAGTCTTGTACAACAAGAGGAACTGCTGAGAAGATTTAACTTTGGAAAAATAATATGGCTATGTAGCTTCTAAGAATCAGCAGGATTTTACTTTTTGAAATATGGTATGGGAATGGGTCAAAGACACGTTGGAAGACTCACACCTGTGTCTACTTATGTCAAATACTGCTGCAGTATCTGCTCTTTCCATTATACCAGATTTCAAACTTAGGTGCTTAAAGGAAAGAACCCAAATATTTAAAGTAGAGCAGAAAAAAGTATGTGTCATGGGTTCAGCAGCAGCAGTCATTTTTTCTTTAAGTAGCAGCTGGTGTAGCACTGTGTTTTGGACTTTCGGCTTGGGAACAGTGCTGATAGGACCAGTGTTTATAGCTGTGGCTTGGAGTGTTTAGGCTGGCCAAGGACTTTCTGAGTTTCATGCTCTGCCAGGGAGGA
>JASSUY010034229.1:11131-28788 GCA_032466535.1 Forpus xanthops
TGATTTATGTTATACCTTAGTTACTAAACTGTTCTTATCTCAACTTGTGGGAGTTGCATTCTTTTGATTCTCCTCTCTATCCCCTCAGACTGAGGAAGAAAAAGAGGGGAGTGAGTGAGAGAGCAGCTGCATGGGTTTGAAAGCCTTTAACCACGACAGTCAGGCTGTTGCTTGTTCTGTCAGAGGCAAACTATAAATACACACGTGCTTCTGCATTTCCCTATCTCTCGCTCTGTAAGAGGAAATTGGCTTGTTTTCATGTGATTAGCAGGCAGAGGAACTTGTGAAAGTGACACAGCTGTACTGTAAAAATGCCAGCCCACAGACTTTGCTGCCAGAAGGACTTAACTGCCAGCACTGATAGACCGGAGAACAGGATTACCTGAGACATGGAGCGAGAACCGATGCGTATAAGGGAGGGGTACTTGGTTAAGAAGGTAAGGGGGGCAGCTTTGAACTGAGTGGAGGAGGAAGCTAACTCTGAACGGTTGGGGAGGTGTAGGAAATCATCTTTGGTTTCAATTATATAAAAAAGAGTATTTTTTTTTTCCAAAAAGAAAAAGCAAATGAGCAGAATTCCATGAGCAGTAAACCAATGCGGTGTTAGTGTTCATAGAGATGCTTACTAGCAGTTTTATCTTGCCAGAATACTACATAAGGCATTTTGCACCTATCTGGGATGTACCTTTGGATCAGAATATTTGTATTTTTATTAAGTAGTCTAATGCCCATAGTGGAAGCTTGGCAAGACAGGTAACAGCTTGAAATGGACATAAGCTACTCAACTGCACTTAATTGCCGAGTTAAACAGCAAGGAAGCATAGTGAGATTAAAGAGGGCAGATGACTTTGGCCTTGAGGCACTGTGTGGGGCCACAGGTCCCTTCGCAAAGAGTGAAGGCCATTTGTCACTGACTTTCTCCTCTTGATATTTGCATTAGGGTGGGGAACAGTGCTGTGTTTGGGGGTCGGTGGTTTAACTAGAACTATGTGACCTCCAAGAAATATGAGTTCACACTTCAGGGGTTTTAGGTCAGCTTAAACTTCTGTTTCTATATTGTTGGGGACTTTGTGTCATCTGAGCATAAGGAACAGCTAATTTTCTGATATTGTAGTGCTGCAGATGTTATAAAACTTTGTTCTACCAATGGGAAGTTTTGCGTGTTTTTAAAGTAGCTAATGATGTCCTAGAGCGATTCAAGGAAAACCTGTCTGTGCCTGCAGTCTTTGGAGTAGGTGTGACAGCTTGATATTTAGTCCAGGAAAAGCTTGCTTATCTTTTATGAGATGTTTTAGATGAGAACAATGTGACCATGTTTGGGTTTGCTGATGAGACTTCCAGTCTTAACACTACTGTGCAACAGTTTCCATTGGTAGAGCATGTTGGAGTCTGGGCTTTAGGAAGTGCTGGACTTATCTGTTTATGAGCAGAAATACTGCTTATGGTAAAGCCACAAACAAAAGGAAATTGCAACAGTTCTTGCCTTGATCTATCATCTTAATTTATTTCTTAGCAGAAAATGGACCAATGGGTCAATTTGGACTCTCAAATAATGGTAAATTCTTATTGTTTATTAAATAAAAATAGAATCAAAAGCAAACGGCAGTCAACCCGTATGCAGATGAGGGTCCTGTAGTTCCCTTTTGGAGGTGGCATTGTCCAAGCTAAAGCACTGACCCCTAGGCACAGCACTGTTCCCCACCTTAACGTAAATATCAAGAGGAGAAGGTCAGTGACAACTGGTCTTCACTCTCTGCAAAGGGACCTGTGGCTGCATGATGACTCCCTTAGGAGGTCAAATCCTTGTTTTTACTTTACAGACATAATGAAGAGGAGGAAAATGTATAATTAGCATTTGTTGAGCACCTTCTGCCCCTAGTGTGGGCTGCAGAGGCTAGAAGCAAACCTTGCTGTTAGTAAGATCTCAGCTGACAGTTTTCCCTTCTTACCCTGTAATTGAACATAAGGTCTTACTCAGAGTTCGAAGGCCTTCCTTGGAAGGTAGGGAAGCAAAAAGGATGTGACAAACAGTTCATATGGAGAATAATTAAACAAAAAAAACCTCAGTGTTTCTGTCCCATTCACTTCTGCGGAAATACAAAGTACAAATGTAACCACATCTGCCCAACTTTCAGGTTTACCAAACCAAAACAGGCCATTTTCACAGCATAAGTGTGGCTGCCTTGCTCCTATCTGCAGCTTTAGTGCTGCTCAGCCACCATCATCTGAGGAGGACAGGGATGCAGTGCATGGAGTTGGAGGGGGAGGATATATTTAAGTGTCTCTTTGTAGCAGAAAGAGCAAGGGAAGCTAATGTTTTTGAAGGATGACCTCTGATTTGGGGCTTACAAATGTTGGTAACTCTTCAGAGGAACTGTTGGTATTTGGCATATCCAGATGTTCATCTGGCTGAGTAGTAAGTCACTTGGGTATCTGGGACTGTGACCCCAACCAACTTCAGAAGTGGTGGGACCATAGAGGACACCTAGCTAGAATGCAACAGTCGGTAATTTCAGTAGTTAGTCATGCTCAACACAGAGAAATAGGTTGTTCCTCTCTGAGACCCTTAGAATTTTGCTTTGTGTTTCACTATATGTAGGATCTGGCCCTATCTTTATCTCTGTATTTCTTGCATCTAACAGCTGTGTTTCAGGAATGGGAACTAAAAGCTTTAAAAGATGAAATGAAGCACTTCAGTTCCTCATCTCAGCAGTTGGAAATCTGCAGCTGCCTGCCCTTATACTTTTCATTGCTCTTACAGTTTGTACCTGTATGTCTAGAAATCCTCTGAGATGTGTGCTTTCTTACTAGACAGCCAGGCCTCAGCAGCTGACTATTGTAGCACCAAGCCCTAAATATTGCAGAGTATGTCCAAGCTAATGAGATAGTTCTAATGTGCCAGTTCACATCCAGAAATTGTGAGAGTTATTCATAATATTGTCACTATGTCATCTTGAAGACAGTAGTTGGGACTGATACTGAAATGAAACACCTCCTGGGGCAGGTAGTGTGATTTTTGGACACACTCATGGCTGAGGTGACTACAAGGGGAAAAAAGCAGTGGTCAGAAGAATAACAGCAGTGCTCTTTAACTATGTAGTAAGATGGATGAGGTTGTGCTTTCTCCTTGAGATACTAGCTATAGTTTAGCATGTCAGGCACTCTCTGGAAGGTCATATCTTCAGAGGGTATCATGTGAAGAGAGTGATTTATTGCACATAATGTACACAGTGATTCATTGCAGCAGGGCAGCGTGTTTAATACTTGGAAGCCGATGTGGGTCGTGCTCTTAGAAGATGGAATTGAATTCTACAAGCGGAAGGCTGACAGCAGCCCCAAAGGGATGGTCCCACTAAAGGGAAGCTCTATTAACAGCCCATGCCAAGATTTTGGCAAAAGAATGGTAAGTACTTTTCAATAACAATGAAGAAATTGTGATACAGAAAACAGATAAATGCTGTGACCCAAATGCCTAAGTAAAGCTGTAATTCCAAACCATTTTATTACCATTTTTGACCCCACACATTTCACATTCATGAAATCTGTATTAATCACCGCTGCATTGTTACTGGTAGGGCTTTTGCAAGTGGCTAAGAGTCACATCTACACTCAGAGAGTAAAACCCAAAACTGACCTGAAGAAAGTAGTCCCAGTGTTGCCTACACATCTGGGATATCTTAAAGTAGAAGGTAGCAGTGCACACACAGGCCCTGCTTCCCAGTAAAACACAGATGACCATATTCACAAATTCAGAGTCTTATGTGACAGAAAAAAGATAGAGAAAGATAAATGTACAAACATACATATTTTGTTCCAGGGTTCATGCAAAATCGTTGTTGGTAAAACAGGATTTCCAGTATGAGCAAAGAATCCTGTCTTTGGTCAGTCATTTGTTATTTCAGCGACTCAGTTTCATCAAATAGGCATCATTCCCTCAAGAATTCTTTTGACAAAGGGGTTCCCCAGAATCTGGACGATTGTACAAATACAGTTTAAAGAAATTTACCACGAGGTTACCTGAGTGAAGATGGAAGTCTGAGAGCATTAGAAACATATAAAGAAAGTGTGAGAATGCACGAGAGAGAAAGCCGCATTTTCTCATATGAGTGGAGAGAATTATACCTGTCCTTATGTTTTGTGGTAAGCAGAGTCAGGGTCCCTGGTGTCAGGTTTGGACCTGCTGGCTTTCCTTTTTCTTTCCTTCCTTCCTTTTTGTTCTACTTTCTTTTGTTTTCTTCTTTGTGCAGTCCCCACATTTCTATATTAAAAAAAAAGTTGATTCTTATGAAGTCTTTTTAGACTTATGTCCTTTAAGAAAAAGGGTCTCCTACTTCTTAGGCAGTGCAGTAAAAGGATGGGGCAGAGAATAAAGTTTGCTGTTAATTCTGTGCTAAGTCAAAGAAGTTGTAGATGGCTGCTTCTTCTGGGAACAAAAGGTTTTAGGGGGCTGTTACCTTGATAATCCCATCCAAAGCAGGATCATCAAAAGCCACCTGATTTTCCTAGCTATCCCTAGGTACTGGGAGTTGTCCATGGAAGGAGACTGTATTGTCATGCCTGGAAGAGAATTGTGCAATTGTGTATTCCCACTCCATGCTCACCATAGGCATTCTGATCCCTGAGCTGGCAAAGGGAAATTGTCCAACTGATTCAGAAGGGTTTGAGACTGACTGCTAGTTGAGCCCATTTACACTTCCTTGTTGCTAACAGCTCGTCTGAGCCACTGCTGGTTGACCCCTGCAGCTTCAGACCTAACCTTCTTCAGCCAGTGTGGCTGTCTGTCAGTGCATTGCCTGGGCGCTGCCGAGAGCCCTTGTTTCCAGCACTTGACTTTACACCTTTTGTAAACCATGAATAATAAAGGTGAAGTAGAACTACATCTAGGGACTAGAACTCAGGGCAGGAACATGAAATTACCAAATAGAGGAACAGAAACCAAGTATATCTGCACAAACTTGGTCCTAATTCTGCTGTTTTGAAACCATGTTCCTACATTAGCTAGTTAACAAGCCTCAGCACAGCACTCTACTTATGAGGTATAATGCATGAGGAGAAGGGCACTGTATCCAAGATTATCACAACTCTTACATTATAATGGTGGAAGTTAAGTTTTTCTTATGAAGCATTCTTTTCCAAACAGTCTTGTGGGGGTGTTTTTGTGGTTTGTGTTTTTTGGGTGTTATTTTTCCTGGTTGGTTGGTTTGTTTTTTTATTTAACTCATACTGAGGCACTGACATCACTATCGGTCTATAGTAGTTGCTAGGAAATGTCAGTAAGCATAACACATTTAACAATAATGAAAAGATAACTGACCAGCATAGGTACATTCTAGAAGTTAGGCAGAGAGGTCTGAAGTGTCTGCTGACTGCTGAACGCAGAGTGAGAGCCAACTTCACCTCCCCAAATGGTTGCTTGGAGATGTAGCAGCTAGCAGTGCATGCATTGCATCTGTATCAAAGGGTGATGAAGTCTTTGAGGAGCCTTCCTGTGGCTGCAGTGGACATAATGCTTCATTTTACATTAGGAGTTTAAATAATGAGGTTTACTTTAGGCTTCACTTTAGTTGCTGGGGCGTTTTCTGAGGGAGAATAAAGGAAGGATCTCAGACGGGGGGGGTCGAGGCACTCAAACCACCTTCTCGTGAGATCTGATGCAGCGTTTGCTGAAGTCAGAGGAAGCAATGCAAACACCTTCAGCGGGTGTTGGATCAGATCCTCCTTACTGAGTTGGTGAGATCATTCTGCAATTACATAGACTAATAGTCTTGGAAACATGTTTAATTAAGATTTGCACTGTTCACTCAAAACTTCAACATGCTCATTAGTATGAATGACACTGTCACCGGGATTGTATACAAGCAGTACCTCTGCATTCCATCCTGCTTTCTCACTGCTTGTATGCCAAAACATAGTTCTTCCTCTTATGGCAATTATTCTGATTCTTAGTGGTTTGCATACATTTGCTTCACATGGCTAGAAATTAATGTATATTTTTAGGACAGGAGTTCTGAAGGTGAAAAGTGGGATAATTCTTATTAGTCAGTCTCACACACTTGGACTCAGTCTGGCACAGGGACTATTGAACAGACTTTTATATTCATTTGGTTCGACTTAAGCTTTTTGAATCAGCTTGTTTATCTGTATCAGAGCCTAGCTTGAAAACTCCACAGACATCACCAACACACTTTTACTAAATCAGTGCCAAAAGCAGGTGCTGTGGGGAAAGGAAACAATCTTGGATTTGTTAAACAGAAATAAATATAACAGAAGAGACTGCAACTGTATATGTTGAGATTTTGTTTCAAAATGCATTCACCACCATTCTTGATCTGTAGTTTGACCGTTGCTTAATGAGATATGAATTCTGCCATGCTTGAGCCTTCTCCATGGCTTCCCCCGTGGCTTTCCTATGGATGGCATTATCATGTTTGGTTGCTTACAGTCATATACATTTGTCCCAATTTAAACCAAAGTATTAGTATTTAGTACAGTCTAATTTCCACTAAAGCACACACAGAAGCACATCATCAGAGGGAGACATGGTCACTTCTAAGATTGCAGACTCAACCTTTTCACTGATTTCAGAGGGAGCCTCGATGTCTAGCTTAGTGTCCTGGCTTTCTAAGAGCTGAAGTTAAGAGAGCTTTCCCAATCTCCTCTGTGTCCTGGGAATAAACTCTACTTTAGCATTTCACTGTATGTTGTTTCTGAGCTCTTTGACTTTGAGATGGCTGATTTTCTCTTTGGTAAAAGCTTGTATTAATGACTTGGAATTTCATTCTGTTAATCTGGTGTGTAAATGTGATTCTTGGATATTGGGATTTCATAGGATTATAGAATAGTTAGGTTTGGAAAGGACCTTAAGGTCATCTAGTTCCAACCCCCTGCCATGGGCAGGGACACCTCCCACTAATCTGTTTACTTTTCAGAAATGCACCATACATTGATTTTCAGGATATGGCTTTTTACTGCATAATAGAAAAGGTAGGTGTTGCTGGAAAGATGAATGGTGTCTCATCAGAAATGGTTAATTTTCTGCCTGAAATGGATTTTTCAGGACCCACTCTTTGTAACTTGCGTGAAAGACAGTGGGACTTCCACACAGTGTCAGGGTGTCAGAATTCTTCACATTGACAGCAATCTGGAAGATGTGTACTGGGGATGTTTAGAAATGTGCCATGTACAAATGCAGGCTTCAGCAGACTCAGTGCTTTCAGTTCCCTGCTGTAGACTCACCATGCTCTGCTCTTTGAAAATGATGATAGCCTCTGCTTTACTCGCCCTCATAAAGCCATGCTGTTGCTTGCTGATTAGCCTGTCACTTTTAGGTGCCTGCTGAGACAGAACCTCTTGTACTTACTTTAATACAACTATGGAACAAATTACAGTTCTGGTTATGGAGAACTCTATTTTAAAGGAAGTGGAAACCCTCTTGCCTGAGTAATTAGATTCTGATTTTCCATTGAAGAGATCACTGGATGAATATGAGATCAAACAGTGTGAGCTTTGGGTTTGGGTTTTTTTAGTTATTGTGTTGGATTTTATTTTTCCTTATTTCTTTCCCCCACTTCCCCCAGGTTAGTGTCATATTTTTCTGCTCAGAATTACCTTTAAAAGATCTTTTCTCATTTTGGGAAATAGTTTTTCCATTGTTGCTAGTGTGCTTAGAGGTAACGATCATAAGATGTAGCCACGGGTGGGATATACCACCTCCCTACCAAGCCCTTAAAGGTTTGCTATACTGGAGATGTGTTCAGCTGCTCTCCAGTGTGACTGTGACCTTTTCTCACCTTTGAATCAGTAGCTGAGCTACATGAAGGGGTATTTTTCCCTCCCTCAGACTAACCACATCTTTATAAACAAGAATAGAAATTTACACCCACTGTAAGACAGCAGGGCTGGGCACCTGAGCCTCTCACTTGAACTTCCCAGTGAAAGTTAAAATAGCCCACTACATTGGTGCCACTCACCTTGGATATCACTCAGCAGGAAATAACAAGAGTCAGTTTCCTGCACTGCCTATTCATGCTTTTCTTTAGAGGTTTTTAAATGGAACTGTAGCTGTAAGGCACTTTCAGTAGTACCTCAGGCACAGGCTGTATGTTGTTGTGGTACTGGGTTGACTGTGCCCAGCTGGCTACACTAAAGTGACTTCTAAAAGAAGCATCATTTCTCATTCCAGTTTGTCTTCAAGCTCACTGCAGCCAAGCAGCAGGACCACTTTTTTCAAGCCGCCTACCTGGAGGAGAGAGATGCCTGGGTACGAGATATCAAGAGAGCAATTCATTGCATAGATGGAGGCCAGCGGTTTGCCAGAAAATCCACAAGAAAATCTATCAGGCTGCCTGAAACAATCAACTTGAGGTTTGTTCTCACAGCTCTGCTCCCCCTTTTACTTCCATCTGCAGGCAGTGTGCCAGATACGTAACCTCTGTCTGGATGAGCTATGAGCATGTCTCTCCGTGCTACCTCTCTGGTTTCACTTAGTCCTTTCTTCATGACTAACAGTTGCAGAGCTCAGAACATGGCAGAAATGAGCTAGCAATCAGAACTGGGAAAATAATCTTCAATATATTGTCTTTAACCAAAACATGCTTATTTATCAAAGGATTTTGCTGATAAGGAGATTTCTGAGCACACTGCAATAGAAAAGGAGACCCCAGCCAAAGCATGACTCTGCTAGGAGAGGCATTTTTGTACAATATATAATCCATTGTAGAAATATTTTAAAGCTTTTATTTGCTTTCCAAAGGAAGGCTGATGTTAACCTGGGTTTTGGATGCTGAGGGCAGAGTGGTGCTTGCCAGAGAACTTGGAGCTGGCGAATGGAGAGGAAGAGATAAAGGTCACACACAGGAAGCCATCTGTTTGTCAGGACTGTAAAAAGTTAAGGACAACTTCTTGCCTCTGAGCAGTAAATTCCAAGATACAAATGAACCTGCAGTGCTTCTTATGAGACTGTAAAACTGCACAGGGCCAAGGTCCAACTAAATTTCACTTCTCTGCTTTAGTAGAGAATCACCCTGACTGACAGGACAAAGGACTTACCATGTGACATTTAGTATTTGTCTTTCTTGTCATTCCAGAGCTCCAAGAGTTCTGAGCTAGTGAAAAGCGGATGTGAGGAAGGAAGTCATGCCAGGGTTCACTGGGGTTACTTGGTGCCTCTGAGAGCATGCAGTCTTTGAAGATCTTAGTGTTAGGTTTTCTGCTCAGCCAAGGACCTTTGGGAGAACATAGTGCAGAGCTGTGAGCTCCTTATTGGCACCAAGGCTGTGGGATGCTGTGAAGGTGCCTCAGGAGTGGGTATTCACTGCTGTTAACACTGCATAATTTGTTCCATTCTGAAAAGATAGGTGTGTGGTGAACCACTTGAGCACTTGCCCCTCTGCTCCTCTAGCTGTGACAGAGGCCTCTAGGCTTTGCAACATGAATTTTTCAGGAGATTAAACTAAGCCATGCTGTAACACTGCAGAGAGTAATAGGCCAGCAAAACATGAAGATCCTGTGAATGACAATGATATTATTACACAAACTGGCCAAAGCTTTTTATTTGCTAAGTTTCTGTGGTTCTTTTTATGCACAGTGCTTTGTACCTCTCAATGAAAGATCCTGAAAAGGGAATAAAGGAGTTGAAGCTGGAAAAAGACAAAAAAGTGTACAATCACTGCTTTACCGGTAAGGAGCTCTTGTTCTGCTTTTCCATACAACAAAGGGAGCACAGGGCTGAGAGGCTATAGATAGATAATACTGCTCTAAGCTTTGTAGAGCACAGAGAACTTTAAGAAGAAACCCTGGCAAATGTTTTTCTGACCAACCCTGGAGGTGCTCTAAGGGTAAAGCTTGAAAAAGTGTTCAGTGTGGTCCTGGGAAGCAAGAGAAGAGACAGAAATTTAACCAGTGCCAGAAAGATTGGTGTAGAAAATTGCATGAAACACTTAACTCCAGAAGAATTACTCATTTCTGAATTATTCATCAACAAACATTGTAATTTCTGCCTAGCTTTCTGTCAAATAGTTGGTGGCTGATACCGTTTGTTCCTTTGTAACCAGGCACCACTGTGATTGACTGGCTGGTGTCCAGTAAATCCATCCGAAATCGCAAAGAAGGTCTCATGCTTGCCTCTTCCCTCTTGAGTGAAGGCTACCTGCAGCCTGCAGAGGATACATCCAAGGCTGCTGCTGAGGGACTGTCAGACACCCCCTTCTTAGATCTCAGTGATGCCTACTATTACTTTGTGAGTGTTGCGTTTGTTTTAATTGTCTCAGAATTACTAATGCTCTGCTTTTCTCAGGCTTCTTGTGCTTCTAAAGTCCTAGAGGAAAGATTGGACAGAAATAGATCTATGTTGTCTTTCTCTAGATGATATTCAGAATTAACTGGCTCACTTTCATATTTGTAAGCAGGACGTTTTTTTTCTCGTACCCTTCTAAGTGTGAACTGAGTTCTGAGTTTAAGCTGGGTTCTTTATAACTTAGGCTTTGTTCCTGGTAATTTCATCAGTGACCAGAATTTAACCATCAGTTCCTCTGATGATTCAGTGGGAGGCAAGAAAGTAATTCATTATCATGGGGCTTCTTGGAATGACACAAGCTACAAATCCTTTTTTTTCTATTCTGCAGAGCCATCAAATCTGACTCAGTGCATGTCACATGCATGCACAGCTTGCTTGTCAGCAAAGATTTTAATATCCCCAGTAATACCTGTCCTGGGTACTTTACCCATCCTTTTTGATCTATTGCTTCAATTACTGTGGATTGATTTGAAGAACCTGCAATATCACAATCACAGTCAAATGCTGTTTTAAAGATGTTTGGCTTACGAGCTTACACTAACAAAAAGTATGCCTTCTGTCATGTGAAAATGCATGAATATGACAATTTTCTTTATATTTACCACATAGAATCACTTGACTTCAGTAAAATGACTCTTCCATTACTTAATATGTCTTTCTAGAATGTATCTATGGCAGGGATACTTTACTTGTGCAGCAATGGAAGCAGAGACACAGCTGATGAAAGCAGCTTTGTGGCCACCACAGTTCCTGGCTACCTGGGACACTTCTCCTAGCAGCCCATGGAAGAGCCCACATTGTGGGGGAGCAGCCCCCATTACTTTGAGCTTGTTTCTAGTTTGATTCAATACCATTGACAGCAGGTCAATGTCTGACTTGTTATCATACAAGTTGGCAGCACAGATGTTAACTCTAAGCCATATGAATGGATACCTACATCTACATCATTACCATCCTACAATAAGGAGGAGGGAAGCCAAAGAGAAGCCATATTTGTAATGTACATAGACATGTGGCAGCTGTGTAACTTCTGAATTTTCTCTTGTGGTCATGCAGCCAGACAGCGGTTTCTTCTGTGATGGAAATTCTAGTGATGATGATGTGGTCCTGAAAGAAGAATTCAGAGGCATAGTAGTCAAACAAGGATGTTTGCTGAAACAGGTCAGTATAGTGTGTGCTCCATTTTGTCACTGGGATGATGTTCATTGGATATAGATTACACTTTTACAACAAGAAGCTTTAGAGAAGGGAGAAACTAGCCTATGCCATCTCCACACTTGATAGGTTTCACCACTTGATAGGTTTTACCTCTGTCCCTCTTGCCCTGGCACAAAGTACGCTTTGCTGTAGCATGGCAGCAGGGCTTCTGCTCAACTTTGCAAGGTTCATTGCTCTTACTACAAAATAAGACAGATTATAGCTTATTTATATAGGAAAGGGTGCTAAAGTAGGAATGTGACAAGTCATTGGTGGATTTGGGTAAAAGCGCTGCCAATCCAGTGTCCCTCTGGATACGCAACTGGATTCAGTTGCCAATTTTCACAGGCTTTTTTAGGGTACCTGAGCAAAAGAGTCCTTTCAGTTACTAGTGTTTAATTCTGTCCCATCTGTAAGGTGACAGGTAACTGTATACCTTACCTTCACAGCAAAACTTCAAGCAATGTGTTGGTTGGAACTAGATGATCTTAAGGTCCTTTCCAACCCTAACTATTCTATGATTCTATGACTGTGAAAAGATACTTACTTTCCAGGGCCATTGCAAACAGATATTAATGAATGGAAGGCAAGACCAGGATTCTTCAATACAGAGAATAGTTCAGTTGAAAGGGACCTACAATGATCATCTAGTCCAACTGGCTGACTACCTCAGGGTTGACCATAAGTTAAAGCATGTTATTAAGAGTGTTGCCCAAATGTCTCTTAAACACTGACAGGCTTGGGGCATTGACAGCCTCTTTAGGAAGCCTGTTCCAGTATCTGACCATGTTCTCCGTAAATGTTTCCTAGTATCAAGTCTAAACATTCACTGTTAAAATATTTATTGGAAGCCTAAGAACCTTCTGGTGGTCCTCATTTGTATTCCTCTTGCTCAATCAAATTACTTGAAAGAAATAGAAGCAATTAGATACACATTTTTCTGCTTTTACCCTGTCACACTTACAACTGCCTAATAAGTAAGAATTTCCATGCAGTTGAGAAATATATTTTGAAATGCTGAGAGGAAGTGATTTGTGACAGTCTTCCACTTGTGTTGGTCTGGAATTGGTTGCTCTCAGTGACCTGTGGATCATTGCTCAGGAACATTACTGCTGCAGCTGTAAATGCTCTCAGCAGATCTAGGTTTGTCCCACCCACCATTTCAGTCTTGAAAACAGCAATGAGGCATCTCAGCCAGGAACCCTCCCCAGGGTTCTTAACCCAGATAAACCTTTTTTGTTGTTGATTGGTAGGCAAAGAAGGACCTTCAGCTCATCCTTGACAATAGTTCACAGAATCTTCCTGCAAGACATTTTGCATCCATGTTCTCTGGCAAGCATTTAAACCCAGTTTTCAGACACCTCATGTGAATGGCATGACTACCAGGCTATGAAATGTGTTTAGGGGCATCTCCTATGTTGAAGCTGTTCTGTTTCATGCGACACATAAATAGAAACTGGTGTGAAAGCCCACTTGTGCAAAAAAGTGGGATGCAGTGAATATTTCCTGTCCAAGATATTCAGCTTTTTTCCTTTTGTATTTGCCTGTTCTCTCATGTATGGGTAAGCTGACTGTAAGTGCTTGCAGGTAAAGCAGTTCACAACATTCCTGGTTTTGAATTTTCCTAGGGACATCGGAGGAAGAACTGGAAAGTGAGAAAGTTTGTTTTAAGAGAGGACCCTGCATATCTTCACTATTATGACCCAGCTGGAGTAAGAGACATTTGGTTTATTTCCTTGTTTGTTTTAAAGCTAATACCTTTGTCATGGTTTAAGCCCAGCCATAACTCAGAACCATGCAGTTGCTCTCTCACTCCCTTCCCTTCTCCCCTCCCACTCCTGGAGGGATAGGGAGGATGATGGAAAGAATGTAACTCCCATGGGTTGAGATAAGAACAGTAACTAAGGTATAACAAAAATCACTGCTGCTACCACCAATAGCAACAACAATAAGGGAAATAACAAGGGGAGAGAATACAACTGCTCACCACCCACCGACCAATGCCCAGCCCGACTGAGCAGTGCTCTAAGCCTTCCGGGTAACTGCCCCAGTTTATATAGTGGGCATGATGTGCTGTGGTATGGAATACCTCTTTGGTCAGTTTGGGTCAGGTGTCCTGTCTCTGCTTCCTCCTGGCTTCCCCTCCTCCCTGGCAGAGCATGAGACTCAGAAAGTCCTTGGTCAGAGTAAACATTACTGAGCAGCAACTAAAACCATTGGTGTTATCAGTGCTGTTCCCAGGCTGAAAGTCAAAAACACAGCACTGCACCAGCTACTAAGGAGAAAAAAATGACTGCTACTGCTGAACCCAGGACAGCCTTATAGAAATATCTGAATGGAGCATTTGCATGGGAATGTGTGACAGGAAAGACCAAGCGGTACAGTGGAGCTGTTTGTGCTCACATGACCTAGCCATCCTCTGGAAAAGCAGAGTGAAGGACGGTTTCTGGGGCTGCCAAGTCAGGGAGGCAAGTGCCACTCAGAGCAGGGAACAAGTAACACTGAACTGTGCTCTCATTTGATTAAAATGAACTAGGTCTTTTTCTGTTTACTGTGACATTGAAAAAAAGAATTACAGTTAGCACAAGGCCTACATTCTTCTCATACCTTTGTTCAGGACATGCTAAATGCCCTGCAGATCCTGAATTCCTAACCTCTAAAGAGATTTCCTATTTCCCTCTACCATACCCCCCATGATCCATGTCATGCATATACTGAGGATCCCTTGGGTTTCCATGTGACATACCATGTCATCAAATGTTTTTGCTTCCATTCTGGTGTAGTAGCCACATATTAACACATGAGCAGTCTCAGAAGTGTTGAATTTCATTTTGATTTCACGTCCTCACCAGGGAGAAGAACCACTGGGAGCCATTCACTTGAGAGGCTGTGTGGTGACAGCAGTGGAAGATATGCCTGACTGTAAGGAACTGTATTGAATTAGCTGTATAATGCATTTTTGGCACATTCTTTTGATCTGCCTGAAATCACAAGTGGTTTTTACTCAAAACCAATATGTGTGCAATGGTCCAGTAACTCTTCTAGTAACTAATCTCTCTATTACTGTCTTAATTACTAGAGAATGATATTATGGTAAAGGTATCAAGATGAAATCTTGTGTTTTGTAAGTTGTTCAGAGAAGACCTGTCAAAAGGCTGACACCATCCCCACGTTAGGATGACTGGCCTTAGACAAAGGAAGCTGAGTTTGCTTTTCTTAGCTGATGAGTTTGGGATGGAACATTTAAGTTAGAAATGGTTATGCCACAAATTGTTACCTGTTTGCATTCTATTCCCTCCCAGAACTAGAAGCTGTAGGAAGAGCAATGGCTAAGCATTGCTGCAAGAAACATGAAACACTCATTCCATGCATTCTACTCCCCACAGGAATGGCAGACTCACACCTCACAGGGAAGTCTGTTGGCATCTCAGCACCCGTGTAGGCTGTGGTGGCAGATACAAAAAAGAACCAGAGATTTTGGATGTGATGTGAACTTGAATGTCTTGATTTGTAGCTGGCAAGGCATGGAGGGGTTTCATAAATTGTTGAATGGTTAGAGTTGGAATGAACCTTATAGATCAGGGGAATATGGAGAAAATGGGGAATATGACCTGTCTGGAGGATTGCAGACCTTTCCATGGTTGGAGGTCAATTAAACCAGAGACTCTTGAAGGTGAAATGTGCACAATTCATGGGTTATTTTAAAAGAGCGATCTATTTCGTGGACCCAATCTTGCAATCGGTTTGTGAAGGCCTGATCAGGCTCGGCTTAGAAAAGGAAGGAAATCCCCTTAAGATGTGTAAAGGAAGAATCTTTGTAAACGCAAGGTACACTTTCATATCTGACTTCCTTATTTCTCTTCCTTGTAGCCAAGAAGTATGATGCTGACAACATCCTCTTTGAAATTATCACAGCAAATGATACCCACTATTACTTGCAAGCAGCCTCATCTGCAGAGCGTACGGAGTGGATCAAAGCAATTCAGGCAGTTTCTAGGACTGGAAAATGAAGATGAGCTGCCAAGAAGACAGACAACCGAAATGAACAGCAAATGAAAAGAAAGCAGTATCATCCAAAAAGGCATCCTAAGGCTTGTGGGCTGGGGTGAGGGTGGGCAGTAAGTCTAAATGCTACAGTAGGCACTAGCAAAGGATCATTTCCCCACTTGTATTGCAGTAATATTTTACTGAATTGTAGCATAGAACATGACATAGTAGTGTGTGCTGCTTAGAGTAATCAGACCACCTTGAGAAGGTGGTACCTTATACCTTTTTGTGAAGCCACAGCTTGTAGTGAGGATTTCACCATTAATGGGGGACAGAGACATGTCACTGTGAGGAGCTGAACTGTCACCATCCAGCCTTTGCTGCATTTCAGTATCTTCAGATAGTTCAAAGTCTTCCCAAGACAAACTTTACACTTCCTTCTTCACTAGATCTTTTTGCTGCTTATTCATCTATGCAAATGATGCCATAGATTTAGGGAAAGAAATCGACTCATTTGGAAACCTGATCCACTCCTTTATAATCCATCAGTATTAAGGAAGGGAAGAATGACAACAATTATGGAAAGACCTTGTAGAAAACAAGCACAACTTGATGTGATGACAGCTGTATGAGGAAAAGTTTCTTTCCCCAGTATTTCAAATATGAAGCAATCTCAGTTCAAGTTCTGTATCTCACCTGATTTTGACCTTTACTAAACTTCTCCACAAGATTCTGCTCCAGGACCATTGTTTCCCTTCATTTAGATCTCCAAGGCATTTAGTAGGATGTCAGGAACTGCTGATTTGACCGGTATTTGAATTTAGAATCCTCCAGGAGAAAGGAAAGGATCCACAGGTTACCTACTTGAACTTCTGATTGAAGTGGGTTTGTTCAGATTTTTCTGTTTTAACCTCCAGCAACATACTCAATCCTTGGTTCTGCGCCTTAGTAGTTTAAGAGAAACCATATGCTTGCTGTAACTAAAATAAATGTTATTTGACAAGGTCAGTTTACCTGATCAATCCTTATATTGTGTTCTGGCTGTATAAAGCTTCTAAGTCTAAATTTATGCAGGAGTTGAAATTAAAGTTAATGTCACATTCTGCATGTAGGCTGCTCCTGATGCAGACTGATACTTCTGAGTGCAAGTAAACTTCAAAAGTTTTAGAACTATGCTTCTGGATAAGGTACTGTATCCTTAAGAATTCTTATTCAGATCTCTTTATTCTTAAAAATAAATCTGGATCTAACTATTCTCTTGAATTCTGCTTAAATATACTTGTATCTGAGCTAATGAGCACAAAGGTCTTTTGCCTTAATCCATCCGATGCTTGTCACAAAGGAAACACAGCCATTGAGGGGCAGCAGGCTGACAAGGCCACTGCATCGTCATGTCTATTTAAGACATCCAGGGGAAATCAGCTTCTGGCAGGCACTTCTTCTGTCTTACACAAGCTGACAGGACTACTGAAGCCTAGTCTGTCATTCTGAGGAAGGAAAAAAAAATACACTGTGTGCTCAGCCTGCTTTCTTGATAATTGCTTTGTGGTTGCTGCTTATTTTTGCTTTCTGAGCCCACTAACCCCAAAATACTCTATGACACAGGAAAATAGAAGAAACGTCACGCAACCAAACCACAGAAGCTTGCCCAGATCAGCACAGCTAAGCAGCTCCTAATTTTTAATAAAACTAAAAAGTTTTCCCAGTCACTGACTTTGTCATTTTTCCCTGTGCCCAGTCAAGCATCCATCTGCCCACCTGTGAACTGTGTTTTCTCTGGTAGATGATACTAGTCAGTGTCTTTGTGGAAGAGCTCTGATGTGTGTACCAGACTACACCAATAGGGTCTCTAACCCCATAGGTTTTGAAAATGGATCACACACAAGGGTTTGTGAGAGTCCCTGCTTCTGGTGGAAACAGAATTATTGAAAGTGTATGTTATATTCTTCTATGATGGAGCTATAGAACTGATGGACGGGGTAGAGCAGTTGATGTCATCTGCCTGAACTTGTGCAAAGCATTCGACACTGTTCCACACGACATCCTTGTCTCTAAGTTGGAGAGACATCAATTTGATACGTGGACCACTCAGTGGATAAAGAACTGGCTGGATGGCCGCATGCAAAGAGTTGTGGTCAATGACTCAATGTCCAGCTGGAGACCAGTAATGAGTGGTGTC